>NXFB01001983.1:0-13098 GCA_002525835.2 Ipomoea batatas
TTACCAAATAAAATTAGAGATTTACCAAAGCTTTGATGGAGAAATGAAGAAACTAGGCTATGGAGTCTTGGACTTGAGGTTGAAGATGAAGATGATTCTTCCCCCTTTTCCTCTCCTCTTTTTCGGCCACAACCCAAATAAAATGGGGGAGAAGGTCTTTTTATTTCCTTAATCAAATGGTTGACTAGTCAAAACTCTAATGGATGGGACATCATCTATTCTTGGCTTAAAATATCTTAATCTAGACTGTTTGGGATTAAATCAGATGAATCCTCGGTAAAACTAATTTAATTCTCTAAATTTTCAAACCCAAAAATTAACTCCAGTCTAAAACTCCAAATTGGGCTAGGTTCGGTATTCTGCGAAATCTCGCGATGTACGATCACCAATAATTTTTGACTGCTATGGACTAATCTAATAATTTAGGAAATTCCAGAATAATAGTAGGGTGTCTAAAAATCCATTTTTGAGGTCAAACGGGTTCGAACACTAATTCCTAAAATTATTACGGTTCGTGACCGGTACGTAGATCGCAGCTTAATAACAACTAAATTTCCTTATAAAAATTCTTTTGATGCTTCGGTCACTCATCTCAGGCATGTCTTAACTTAAGAATATATTTCTCGAACTTTAATTTGATCCGGAAATGACGAGGGGTTACATCATCTGCTTATACACTAGAGAAGATGAGGATCAATGCTTGATGGCTATCAACAATGAGGTAACCTCTACTTCTACATCTCGCTGCTCTATCTATACTTCTCAATGTTCTTCTTTTAGAAGCGATGAGGATCCCTTTGAGACCATGGAATTACTTAAGAGGGACCTCAGCATCGCTAATGGCACTCATGCTAAAGTAATGGAAGAAAACAACAGACTAATCGCTGAAAGAGAAATGCTTAAGAATGTCTCGAAAGAGAACTCAGAGCTAACTCTCAAAGTAAGTAACTTAGAAGCTGAAGTAATCCAACTTAAGGAAGAGTGCAAAGCTCGAGAGGCTAGAGAGCTTAATCTTAGAGAGGTTATTGCATCGTATACTAATTCCTCCAAAGCTGTGGAGAAAATGGTAAATGATAACAGACCTACAAATGATAGAACCGGACTAGGGTTCCATCAGAACTGTCTCTCGAGAGATAAACAGACCAATGGTTTGGGAACTTCAAGCAATGGAGGATCTCAGTCCAAACCAAATAAGGGTCATAAAGGACCAACAGGAAAGACCAGAGTAGCTATCCATAAACCGTCCCTATACACCAGCAATGGAAAGTATAGGAAAGCTACGAAGAATGGCCGGGTGAATAATATCGAGAGATCACCTAGCTATCTCTCGCAAGGCCATTCTAAGTACAAAAGAAGCTACATTCCATATAATGCGCCTCAAGGCAAATATGGAAGGTCTGAGATCCATAGAGTTAGGAACTCACGGATGGAGGAAGGCAGACACTACCATCTGATGAGGATTGGTCAGAAAGATATGAACCGTGGAACAAACCCCAGTTTCAATGGTACCACATGACCAAACAGGCTATGAAGGGCATGGTGTGTATTTTCGAGGTCAGGCCTCAACCAAAACTGATCTATGCACCTAAGAAGCACAGAGTCTTTGCTAGCATCCCTTATGATTATCAATCGTATAACGGGTACATTGCACCTAGGCCTGGAGTAATGGGCTTGAGGTATAAATGGATGCCTAAACTCACTAACCAACCAGGACCCAAAGTTTGGGTACCTAAATCTGCTTGATTTGCATATAGGACACCAGGGACGTATGGTTCATAGACAGTGGATGTTCGAGACATATGACGGGAAATCTAACTTTGCTAGAAAACATCCATCCTATAGAAGGTCCCTTGGTGACATTTGGAGACAATGAGAAGAAAGGACGCACTAAGGCTGTTGGTGAAATTCATAAGAACGAATTGGTGATCAAGGAGGTATCCTACATTGAAGGACTCAAGTTCAACCTCCTCAGCACGAGTCAATTTTGTGACAAAGGCTACAAAGTTATCTTCACCAAAAGCAAGTGCCAGATCATACAAGAGGAATCTCTCGAAGTCGTCCTGGAAGCAGCAAGGAAAGGAAACATGTACATAGTGGATTGGAGATCTGCCAAACCATCCCTATGTATGCTAGCAAGGAGCAAAAAGGACTTATACTGGGATTGGCATAGTAAGCTGAGTCACCTGAACTTCAAAACCATCAACAAGCTTACTAAGAGGAACCTTGTGGAAGGACAACCCAAAGTTACGTTTCGAAAAGACAAAATTTGTGAGGCATGTCAACGTTGCAAACAGATCAAATCCTCTTTCAAAACCAAAGCCGAGACATCATCCACCAGACCATTAAGTCTACTTCATATGGACTTATTTGGCCCAGTGGATCCACCCAGCATGAGAGGAAGGAAGTACACTCTTGTGGTAGTAGATGACTACACAAGATTCACCTGGACCGTGTTCTTAACTAAGAAAAGAGAGACAAAAGTTGCCCTACCAAACCTTTTGAAGCAAGTTCAAGTTGAAAAGGATGTCTCGATACTAAAGATTCGGTCAGATCAAGGTGGAGAGTTCGTTAACCAAGTAATCGAGAGCTACTGCAACGAGAACGGGATTCATCATCAGCTGTCAGCTGCTCGAACACCTCAACAAAACGGGGTTGCTGAAAGGAGGAACAAAACTCTCAAGGAAGCAGCAAGGACCATGCTCTCACAAGCCAACATATCACAAGGATTTTGGGCAGAAGCAGTCAACACAGCGTGCTATACCCAAAATAGGTCCTTGATCGTGAAAGGAGTTGGAAAGACTCCATATGAGTTGTGGAATGGGAGGAAACCAAATGTAAGCTACTTCCACACATTCGGGTGCAAATGTTATGTTCACAACAATGGAAAGACTCAGCTAAAAGCCTTTGATGAAAGGCAGATGATTGAGTATTTCTGGGATACTCATCGACGAGTAAAGCATTCAGAGTCTTCAACAAGCAGAGATTGGTAGTTGAAGAGTCCATACATGTCTCCGTTGATGATAGAGCATCGACAGATCAACCATCAAAGTCAATAGAAGTAGCTGAAAGTTCTGAGGAAGTTCAGCCGGAATCGATCGAGAGATCAGACTTACCTCTCGATGGGAAGCAGCCGACAGTTCGAGACGTAGCAGAACTCCAGTAAGAATCAGATGATGAAGAGACTGACAAAAAAATGCTCCTGACTCAGTTGATCCAATTCAGTTCACAGGTGATCAACCCACACCTCAACCTACAACCGAAGAGTCAACTGAGGAACCACAAACCGATCTAAGATGGCTGAGGAGTCACCCCGCTGATCAAGTGATTGGAAATGTCCGTGACAGAGTTCGAACCAGATCAGCATACAGAGAAAGCATGTTAGCTTTCTTTCTATCTCAAATAGAGCCTAAAGTGATTGATGAGGCTCTAAGTGATTCAGATTGGGTGCAAGCCATGCAAGAGGAACTTCATCAGTTTGAAAGGAACGACGTTTGTGAACTAGTTCCGAGACCTCATCATCAAAATGTCATTGGCACGAAGTTGGGTTTTCAGAAACAAGATGAATGAGGATGGATTTATTGTTAGGAACAAGGCCAGACTTGTTGCTAAAGGATATTGCCAGGAGGAAGGAATAGATTTTGATGAAACCTTCTCTCCGGTAGCACGTCTCGAAGCCATACGCATCTTTCTCGCATATGCCGCCTTCAAAGACTTCAAAGTGTATCAAATGGATGTCAAGAGCGCTTTTCTGAACGGACTTCTTGAAGAAGAGGTGTACGTTGAACAACCTCCGGGTTTCTTGAAGGACGTAGGAACTGACAAAGTATACAAGTTGAAACAAGCTCCGAGAGCTTGGTATGACACTTTATCCTCTTTTCTACTTCAGTGTGGGTTCACCAAAGGCATAGTGGACAAAACATTGTTTAGAATTAAGGATGGGGATCATATCTTATTGGTGCAAATTTATGTGGACGATATCATCTTTGGGAGCACCGATCCAGACTTGTGCGAGAAGTTCTCTAGTTTGATGAAAGGGAAGTTCGAGATGAGCATGATGGGAGAACTCAACTACTTCCTTGGACTACAAGTGAGACAACTGAAGGAATGTATCTTCATCAACCAGGAGAAATACACCAAGGATCTGCTCAGGAAATACAATATAGAAGGGAAATCTTCAGTCAAAGTACCCATGGGAACCTCTCTACGCATCGATGTCGATAGTGAAGGTCGAGAGGTCGATCAGACTACGTATCGAGGTATCATCGGATCTCTTTTCTATTTAACTGCTAGTAGACCAGATATATCCTTTGCTGTAGGTGTATGTGCTAGATATCAGGCAAGTTCTAAGGAGAGTCACTTAAATGCATCTAAAATGATTCTTAGATATCTCAAGGGTACGCAAAGTGTTGGACTTTGGTATTCGAGAGGTGGATCTTTCGAACTTATGGGTTATTCAGATGCAGACTTAGCCGGTTGTAAAATTGATCGAAAGAGCACATCAGGGACATGTCAGTTTCTAGGTGGAAGACTTGTCTCATGGTTTAGCAAGAAACAACATTCAATAGCCACAAGCACCGCAGAGGCAGAATATGTAGCAGCTGGAAGTTGTTGTGCTCAGATTTTATGGATGAAGCAACAATTACTGGATTATGGTGTTGAATGTAAAGAGGTTAATATTATGTGTGACAACACTAGTGCCATAGCTATTACTCAAAATCCAGTATTACATTCAAGAACAAAACACATTGATATTAAGTATCACTTCATCCGAGACCATGTTGAGAAAAAGGACATAACTTTGGAATATGTTGCAACGGAGGACCAACTAGCAGATATTTTCACAAAAGCGTTATGTGAAAATAGATTCTCTCAACTAAGGTTAGAATTGGGAATGATAGAATTGGGTTGAATGGTCAAATGTTATCTTCTTGTATTTAGTGCCATGAACTGTTTCGCATGTGAGGAGCAGTTTCATCAGCTTTATGGAAGCTTTGGAGTTACATAGCATTGAATGGTCATTCATATAGCATCCCGTGACTCTACAGTGTTAAGTTTTTGGGCTATAAATAGAGGGGTTTTCTCAGCAGTTTATGTCATCGACTTCTTCATGGAGAAGAAGAAAGGAAAAGACGATGTACCATTTTGGTATAGAGGAAGGAAATCAGCAGCCAAGTCCAAAGACTTTCAAGGAGAAAACTATCCATAATCAACGAAGGCTGAACAGATTGCGGAGTTTCCTGATAATCCAAGCAAGCATCATATTCCCATCCAAGGTGAATGGATCCCCAAATGTGTGGAGATCCACAATGGTGGGATACTGGAGTCAGGAGAAGAGTCCCGTATAAGTGGGACTCCTACCGCTGCACATTCCGGAAAAGGATCTCCCTCAACCAAATGGAGAACCAAGGGAAAGGGAGACGGAGCCTGTGAGGAGGGCAGCAGCGGAGAGGTAGAGAAAAACAAGAAGAATTAGCCACCTCTAGTTCTGTTACTCAGCTAAATAGGATTTTAGATGGCTAGTTCTTGTTCTAACGATAGATTCCTATATGGCTTTCCAAGGCCAAACAAAAGTTTCTAGGTAATCTAATAGGATATTGATTCATATGTAATGTATCTGGAAATCACTAAATGAACTTAAGGAAATGTTCCAAGTGATATCTTTTGGATGAATCAATCTTGTCTCTTTTATCGCAATCTGTGTTCAAAAGGTAGTTCAAGAGATACCTATTCAGTTTGCCTACGTTATGTCTCGAAGAAGGGGAGTTCGAGAGATCACTTCGAAAGATAACAAACTGACTCTCTAAGTATCTCTAAATGGAGGAATACAGAGGGTTAGGGATTAATCACTCAGGGGGAAGATCCTTAACTGTCTGAATGCGTTATTATTAGATATTCCGATCAAGACAGAGGAATAAGGAGGTTTAGGGATCAATCACTCAGGGGGAAGATCCTTAAACTAGTATCGACGAAACGCTCACCTTCGAAAGGTGAAACTGATGAGTTCAACGGATATAAGTGGAACGGCTAATTTGGAAATTAATGATTAGCCACGTGGTCTTCGGTTACTGACGGTTTTCCATGTTTAAGGGCACTATCTTGATTAGTGGGAGCATGCTCATAAAGTTATATTATCTTATAAATCCCACTTTTAAACCGTCCCATACTTTCCCAAAAATACCCTTATCATATGTAACACTCCTAACCGTTATAAGGGGTATCTCTGTCTTTCCATTTCATTCAAATAAACTGGGATCTCGAGTCGGGTCAAAATCTCAACCCTACCCACATATCCGACCCAAATCCACATGATATAAAAGCCAAATCCATCATCCTTACCCGGTTTTAAGCTCAAACCGAATACCCACAATCCCCAAATTACGTACACTGTACACATTCCCTCCAAAACATCAAAGCTTTCATCAATGGCGTCCGAATCTTCAACATCAACCTCATCTTCTGACGCATACCAGAGGGAGCTGGATCACATACGCACTCAAATCAAGCAAGTCAAGGCGGGGAGTATCCTTGACAGAAATGGATTCGTCAATCACTCGACGAACCCGAAGATGGCAGAGAAGGTCTTGACGAAGTTCTAGAAGGCATGGCTAATGAAGTATATGACGCATGACTACCGAACCATCCACGACCTCGACTTCACCGAATGGTTCGCGAATGCTAAGGTCACAAAGGGCAAGATTGAGAGCCGCTTCAATGAGATTGATATCACGACCTCTGTTGGTGACCTAAGGGTAGCATTCGACTTTGCTGCGTCAGAGGAGGCAGTCAAGCACCTCTCGGATTACAAACTGGACAAGCAAGCTTTTTGGGACAAAATTCGATTGGAGACTGCACCACCCAAAGCAACCTCTGCCCTCCGCAAGTTCCATTTGAAGGAGAGGTTTGCAATTGCCGCCGACCTAATCATGAAATTCATACTCAGCAAGGTGTCCGGAACCGATGAGATTAATCTGGACATCCTCAAAATCCTCCATGCCATCTGGAATAACACTCAAATGGACTGGGCGCACATAATCTTCAACTTCCTCAAACAACAAGTGCAAGGCTCAGTCTCAAACTCCAACCTGTCGATCAGTAAAAAGGTTGGTTTCGGTTTTGTTGTTCAGTGTTTATTAAGTTTAAAGGGCTTACAGTTGAGGGAAGGGCGAGAGATTCATCGAAATACCTATATGGGTAGGACGAAATCTCAAGCTCCAAAGTCTAAGGGTGTTAAGATTGCACCCTCTCCCTCAAAGCCTGAGGGAAAGAGCAAAAGGAAAGCCCAAACTGTGGAAGTAAATTCTGATGATAAGCCTCTGGGTACACTGATCAAGAGGGTTGTTCTGCCAAAGAGGGCTAAGAAAACCAAGACCGTTGCTGTCACCCAGATTCGAGAGGTGACACCCTCTGTTATTCAAGTGCCATTCGAGGACAGGGCACAAGCCCAGGGGAACCTCAGGTTACACTGGCCGCTGAGGTTGAGAGAGTACCCCCTACCAGGTCCATCTCGGGTGATATTGTTGTTGATATGAATATTGATGGGGCTGGTATTGCTGATGATTCTGTGGATATGCCTCGAGAGGAGGCTCGAGCGGTTGAAGGCACTGGGATCAGAGATCCAGTGCAGGTAGATGTGGTGGAACCACGAGAAGTGGTTCGAGAGATAATGGTTCCAGCAGTAGAAGCTCAAGACTTAGTTGAAACTGCTGCTGATGATCAGGGCACTGTGGTTAGGGACCCAGTGTAGAGTGCTCATAATGTGGAGTTGACACCTACTGAATCTGCTCAAGTTGAAGGATCGATAGCTAGAGTCATAGCAGATGTTGGGATGAGTCATGATCTCTCGGAACACAGTCGAGAGATCGATGTGCAGACTATAGAAGCTGTATCCGCGACAGAAATCCTATCTTTTGAGTCTCATGATCTGAATGATGGTGTCACTTCTCAGTTAGATCAACGTGTTGCAGACGTGCCTAGTGTGGATGATTTCTCCAAGATACTCCGATGGATAAACTGGAGAACAGGCCCCTTTGATCAACTGATTGCACTAGCAGCAGTTATGGAGGCTGAGGAAACTTTTGCATTGAATTGGTTAAACATCACCGAGATCCCAGCCAATGATCTTCTAAGCCTAGCCCATGAAATGCATGTGACCAAGAAGAATCTTGGCCGATCAGACAAAGAGAAGGGCATAGCTGCTGATGAACAAGAAGACGAGCCTGAAATGGATCCCGAATCAGAAGCCAAATTTCAAGAAGATGTCAGGCTCGCCACTGCTTTATCCTTGGGACATCAAGTAGAGGATACGAGAGGTCCAGGAGAGACCTCAAGGGTTGCACGAGATGATCCTGAAAATCCTATTGCAACGGTAGCAATCCCTCTGTCCCAAGTAAGTGACTCTGCTCTGGACGAACAGGTAGCAGCTTCGAGAGATAATTCTGGGACCTCTGAAGCTCTTGAGGTAGAACCCAACACAGTCCTACTTCTACCAGCTCCTGAGTCCACACCCTCGGATGACACCGAAGAAGCACAGACAGTTCGAGAGGGTGAAATTCTGTTGCTCCAACTACCAGGCTTTCCAATTGACATGGAACTGCCGTCACCATTCCTGCTACCAGATGATACTGCATCAACCTTTGCAGCCAGGATGGTTGAAAGACAAAGATGGAGTGCACCAGTTGCTCCTGAAACAATAGTAATTCCAGATTCACCTGAGCAGACTGAGATGCAACCTGATGAGCAACGAGAGCAGAATGTCCCAAGTCCTGCTGGTTCGAGAGGTAACGAGGAAGAAGTTGTGCCCATCAATGGTGGTAACCGGGAAGCACCTGTCGATGCATAAACTCCCTCCTCAACTCCAATCCCACCGGCAGATGATCAAGTTCCCAGCTCTGGTTCGAGAGGTGACGCTGAGGAGGATCTTCAATTGGATGGAAACCGGGAAGCATCCAATAAAGAAGTCTCTCCCTTAGCTGATCCAATCCCACCAGTTGCTGAAGCTGAGGTTCTAGGTTCGAGAGGTGATGAGCGAGAAGTTATCTATCGCTCAGGTGGAAACCGGGAAGCGCCTGACATGGAGCTACCTTCGAGCTCTGAACCCAGTGTCCCTGCTGCTCCTCAGACACTCAATCGAGAGGTCAACTCGCAACTGCAAGTCATGGGTGGAAATCTGGAAGCACCCAAGTCCCCTCCGACGAGAGGTACTACTCACTCTTCTCCTCCTACTTTTGATTATGATCGACAGGCCGAAGAAGATTTCATTGGCGAGGTGCGCCAATTCATGGCCGATCAATCTCAGAAGATGGCTCAACTTGAACGCATACTGACCATTGTTCGCAACGCATCAATGCCTGCTGCTGGCACAAGTGAATCCCAAGCCAGCCATGCAGAACTTCTCGAACAAGCAGTATGGGCTGAAGATGCAGCACGGCGAGCTGCCGATGAGGCTGTAGTAGCTCGAGCAGAAGCTGAAGGAGCAAAGGCTGAAGTGGCAGAATTACGAGCTGAGCTTCGAACCTTCCAGAACTTCAGTGAACTTCGACAAGACGTGATCAAAGCACTACTCGATGACCTGTCAAACCATGTGCCTGCCCAGCTTCAATCACTTTTCGAAGGTATGTCCACCCTTCTTTCCCGTCAGGATGATGCCAACAAGGGGGAAGAGAATCAAGGGTTAAGAGGGACATCCACAAGCAAGAAAAGGGCAGCTAGTGAACCCTTAACCGCTGGACGTCCTCCGAAAATTCCAAGAACAATGAGTAAAGCAATGGAAAAAGCCAAGAGGAAGGAGGATCTAAGGGTTCAGCGCACACTGGAAATGGAGAAAAGGAGAGAAGAAGACCGAGAAAGAAGAAGAAAGAGGCAAGAATAACAAACGGTCAAGGAGAAGAAAGATGAGCAATTTATGAAAAACTACAAGTCAGGGTTCAAAGAAGACACAACAGAATATCTCAATGGAATCATAGTAAGTCTTCTTACCAAAACGGACTTATCTCTTCACAGCGGCCTTACTCTTCTGGAATGCATCGAATGGTAGAGAGATGGGGTAATTGAAGGTGACTTCATAGGTGAAGCCTTCATCAACTACCTTCACCTTGACGTATCAGATGAATACCTCGATTTGGCAAACTCCAAAGACCCCATCAAGACACGAGCAGCTATAAACGAGAAGAGGAAAGCAGACAAGCAATAAGCTCTCGATGTCCACATGCATTCTAAAATTTATGTTGTTCTTTACCTTCTTTTATCTTTTCTGCTAAGTTATGTAAATGTAAAACATTCCCTTATCTCAATATATATATATATATATATATATATATATATATATATATATCTTTTGCTGGGGGTGTTGCGTGAGTTCGTTATTCACGTTTTAGCAGATTAGCTTGTCAAACTTACCGTATGCGCTGAAAATAAAATCAAAGTCAAAATTTTCTCATAAATCAGCCATATAAGTAAGTATAGTGTTGGCATCATCAAAAAGGGGGAAATTGTTAGGAACATTCTGTAATAGATTTTGATGATACCAAATGTAATTCTTGATCTCCTAAGTCTCGAAAGATAGGAAATACTTGTAAGTTCGACAAGTAAACTAACAGCGAAAATACAACCGGGTAATTTGAGCTCAACTCAGAAAATATTAAGCTTAAGGTAAACTTGTTTGAACATCTTAGAAGTTTCGTGTTGTAAACTTATAGATAGATCAGAAGAAGGCACGAGACAACACTGGAGTAATAAGGGTCTGCGAGACATCAACTAAGTCTCGAGACATAAGCAGAGTTCGAGAGATGGGATCTCTCGAGACATCAATCCCGTCCGAGACATGGGATCGAGACATCAGGTAGTCGAGACATCAACATTGGTCTCGATAAACTGACACTTCTCTAGAAGGATGAATGGCGGTCAAGAAGCTTGGATAAAGTAATCTAAGTTTGGAGAAGAAGAATATCATGGAGATAAAATATTAAGGAGGTGCCGAAAGAATATTATAGGAACTACCGGAAGTGGATGCCACGTCAGAACTCCACAACAAACGGATAGAAGGTGCACCAATCCAAGGTCGGTCTTATTCCCTAAAACGAGGATCAATGGGAATATAAAAAGAGAAACCTTTACCAAAAGTAGTAAGTGGAGCATGGACTCAAGAAAGTGGATTATGGGATATTCACTACAAGACAAAAGGTTCAAGTTACAAGACCACCACTCCATGAAACGTGCTGAAAATATGCAAGTCCCATGATCAACATGGAAGACAGATTTCAAACGGAATAATTTTCCCTCCAACGGAATTATTCCTCAACTCTCATATATAAGGGCGTGAAGACACAAGTTAAAAAGAAGTTAGAGAATTCCAAGCTATCATAAGCGGTGTCTAATTCAAACGTTCTAAGTGCAAGTGTTTAATCTGGAATATCATCCTTGATATTCAAAACAGCAAGAGAAACACATCTTAGTGTTTGAGAGAGATACAAAGCTTATACCACTACATATCTAGAAGGTGACCGAAGTTGCTCTACAAGGAAGTCTATTCAACGAAAGCTTCTGGTCAGATTGGAGATTGTTACACTCAACCTGTGACAAGTGGAACAACCTTGCTTTGGAGAAGGCAAGAAGAGGCGGAGTAACCTAGGAGCTGTCTTGTGAAGATCCTGAGGCTTGAGGCGGGCTTGGTGATCAAAGCTCAAGTGCTCGAGAGGTGGAGTAACAAGAAGCGGGGCAAAAAACCTGAGGCTTGAGGCGGGCTTCGTGATCAAAGCTCAAGCGCTCGATATTGTACTAAAAAGGGAAGTTTTAGTGCAATCCTTCTAGGGAGTTTCTAGAAGAAGAGTAGACGTAGGCGGGTTGGCCGAACCACTTAAAAATCTCTCTCGCATTACTTTCTGCTTTTATCTCTCGATGTCTAACTCTCAATCTGCACTGCATATAATCACACCTCTCGAACTAACTCAAACTCGTGCTAATTAAAAGGGGATATCTTTTCCGCTGCGTATAAAACTTTGTCTTCATCTTGTGAGGTATCGGACCTAAACATCCTAAGTCCAATACACACGAGAAGTCGAAAAAGATTTGTAAAATCTTATACAAGTCTATTCAACCCCCCCCCTCTAGACTTGTACCCCATCCCCTTGGGACCAACACTTCCATATACTATTTACCATCTAAATTATATATTTCTAAAATGTGTATTGATGATTACTNTATATATATATATCATACGTACACAACTTACATACCCTAATATTTATATATACTACGTATATTTTTATATTAAAAAAAATTCCATACGTACATAGTTCAAATATTTTCATAAAATAAAAATTTTAGTAAATGAATCATGCATCTCTATAACCAATTCCTTAGAACAAATTTCATAAAACATACCACCCATGTATTGATATCAAAAATAGGGATTTTTCACATATTCATTCGTCAAAACACACTTAATCCTTTCACTAGGATATATATACAAAAATCATTTTAATTTAAGGGCAAGCAAGAGAGAGAACAACCCACTTACCTTGAAAGCTTATTGTTCTTAATACTCTATGCCTCAATTGTCGAAGGTTTCTTCTTCTATCCACTATCATCATCATCCAACACAATCACAAGATACACTCATAAAAATAAAAGAACAAAAGAACTTACTAGGCTTGTTGAATCACTTTAACCCTTGAAGAATGCTTGAAGAAGAAGGTGAATTGTTTTTATATATATATATATATATATAAAACTGCCGAATGGGGAAGAAAGAAGAAGCAAGGGAAATTTTTTGTCTTTCTTGTTAACATGTTCATCGGTCAAAAAGGGAGAGAAGGGAGAATATAATCCCATCATCTTCAATTCATTATTAAGGCTAGATAATTCTAGATTGTAACATATGAAACCCCCCAATCAAAATAATAATCCATTATTATAATAGTGTAACTCCCAATTGAAATATAAAAATTAAATGAATATATATATATATATTGAAGATGATATATATCAGAGATGAAGAAGTGGATCTATTGCCTGAATAATAATATAATTTTTATGCATTGATATAATTCTACTATGTTAAGATGATGATGATAATAATAATAATAATAATAATAATAATAA
>NXFB01001986.1:0-13542 GCA_002525835.2 Ipomoea batatas
TAAACACAAGTCTATAAGCAATCAAACACTGAAAAAGAACCAACTCAAATGCAAACACTATAAAAGAATGTAACATTAGGCATCTATAATTTTAAAAAAAAAAATAAAAAAAGAAAAAACAAATAAAAGACATGTAAAGCCATGAAATCGCATGGTGACAAATTTATAAATTTTAAACAACTTTTATAATTAAATAATATAAACGCGTAAATTACACATTAAAAAATATAGAGACGTTACATGTCTGTAGTAAAATACAACAGACAATTAAAGTCTTACCACAAAATAATAATAATAATAATAATAATAATAATAATAATAAATATAAATATATTTTACTTTTCATTTAAACTCGATCATTCATTTAAACCCTAATCAACACCACTCTCTCAAATCAGATTTGAAAAATCTAGATCTGAAATGCCTCCTCCTACGTTTGTTTCCACCTCAACACGCCAACGTAGGAGACGAATGTTCCTCCATTATTTCTATCTTAGCACAATAATGGAAATGGTAGTGCCTCCTTCGCCGTCTTCACCTCAAGATGACAATGCCCCTCCGTTGTTGTTATTATTATTATTATTATTATTATTATTTTGTAGTTGATTTTTTTGCTCAAACAAAAAGACTTAGGGTAAAAAAAATTTATTTATTATTTTTAAATTCCCTACTACAATTATAGGATTTTACGTTATTTTTTTTCCTAATTTACGCATGTTATTAAAGTGACGTAAAAAGTACCGACGTAGTATATTAACTTATACATGTTTGTTTTTGAACTGACGTGTATACTATCGTGTATATATGTTGGTTTTGTATAAAAAGCAACATATATTCAATTTTTTTTTAAAAAAAATATTAAATGCGAATATACCTACAAATAAATTTGACAAGCATAAGACTTTTATTTGTTGTTGATAATTTTTACTTGCACGGGGCGAACATGGAATAAAAAAAACTTTTAACAAATCTTTATTAAGATTGAAATGGTACATTGTAGGGAAAACTAAATGAGAATGATAAAATTAGAAGGTATTGGTTAAAATGCAAGAAAAAAAACACATTGTATAAGCACATTACCAGTACAACGAGTTACATTAGAGCATCCATATCAGTTTGGCACTTTTCACAGTTTGTTATGAGCAAACAAGGAGAGAGAAGAAACAAAAGAAAAGGAAAAAAGAAAAAGAAGAAAAAAGAAAGTCGGAAGCATGATTCACGGAATTTTTATTTTTACTTTTAAAAAGGTAAGAGAAGACGCACCAACAGGCGCGTGCACCGTCTAGGCGTGTAATGAGCAGGGAAAGAATTTTGCTTTGGCTTTTCTCTCACATGTGGGCCCTCAAAAATCTTAAACTTGCAGGAGTAAAAACTTGGCCAAAAACTTATTCCCACACTAGTTAAAAATCTATCCTTAATTTTGTGGTCTGCAAAAACCCCATAAAATAGAAGTGTGGATGCTTTTAACACAACTTTATTTCGAATTATGACTTATGATGCAATCTATTATACCAACAAAACATTTGTTGTTATAACCTAAACATTAGTTAACGAGATTTGACTAATGATATTTACAATTAAAATTGTCATAATAGTAAGCTTACTATTAGTATATTACATTTATGTATTTAGAATTTCATTACAAGTACTATTAATTTTTTTTTAAAAAAAACTAAATTATAAAATAATAAAAATACTAAAGAAATTTTAAAAATAATAAAGAGTTTAATTTGTTTAACCAATGAATAGTAAAGGCGGCAGATAAAATAATACAGATTAAGTACATTAAAATTTATTTTCACTTTTGATTGCATTGCTATCAAGTCATTTTTACATTTTATCCTTTAAGTAGCAATTTTGTAACACCTTGGTGCTTTTAATTTGGGGAGTAAATATATGATTTCAAACTAAAAGTATGACATATCCCGATTGTTTTATTTGCTGAAAATTATTTGATCCTATGGACTAGATATGGGTTTTAAAAAATTATATTAAATGTGATAAATGTTATAATAAGAATACCTGTTAGCTCATATATGATAGATCAAAGAGAAATTGCACAGAGAAAGAGTAGACGAAGGACAAAACCAATTGAAAGTATGGGATGGAGTGTCTTCCATCATCTATTCATTTAAATTACAAGAACACTTATATATATAAGGTACAAAAAAGGCACATACATAATGATGAATAATTGCATCAGTTAGACCGTTACAAACGTTACAAAGCTACCTAATAATGTCATCCATAAATCTATTATTTATAACATTCCCCCTTGAACTTTATTTGAGCATGATCTTGCCTCGTTAAAAATTTGCTAGAAAAATTTTGTGAAAAAAATCTAAACAAGAGAAGAGTACAAGGTATATGGATAGTATATATGAATACATTCATATCAATTGGATGAGGAATTCTGAAAAGTGCATGTGTTACTGGAGAGGTCCGTAGAGACTAGAGGTTAAAAGACCTCAAAGATCCCAAACACAACAGGTTTTGATGATTTGCGATTTAATTTCTTTTGCATTTTTACCCAGATACTTAACATTATCAAGCATACGGCTTTTAGATGCCAACAAATAATTTAATGATTACCATATGCAAAATATAAAAAACGCATATGCATAGGGGTTATGAAAACAAACAGATTAAGGGTATGTTTGGTTGGTGGGTTTATGCATAAGGAATGGGTATAAAAGTGATTGCTTGTGTTTGGTTGATAGGTTTTGGGAATGTTACTATAGGTTTGGAATACCCCATTAATGAGAAAACACATACCCTTATTAAATAAGGGTTTCATCTACATTCCTCGTTTCTTCCTCAACTATTAATAATCATTTCCATTCCACCCAATTACCAAACATGCTAAATACTTTCACCAAAACCCATTACCATTACCAAATATTTGATATCCATTCCGATTTCGATTCCGATTCCCATATGCGAACCAAACGCACCCTAAATCATATATCTTTACGATTTCGTAAAGGTAAACAAAAAAAAGATTGTGAATCGTGTGCAAAAGTTTGATCATACGAGACTATTGCAGGAAAAAAAAACACATACTGATTCTGAAATTTTAGATTTATAAAATACATCATGCTCTCTATTTATGGTCTCTGAATTGTGGATCGAGATTATGAAAATGGGGAAATTTCTGACATTTTTAATCCCATATATTGATAAGCCACGGCCTTTTCTTAGCTTTTTAGGAAGAAATATAAATAGTTCATAATTTACTCTTCTGTTGAAGGATTACAATTGTATGCAGATTGCATATGGCTTGCAAATTTGATATACAATATGCATATGAAATGCATACAGAATATAGATTGCAAATTTCATATACGAAATGAATATTTGAGAGTGTAGTGTCTTCCATCATCTATTCACTCAAATTACAAGAACACTTATATATACCAGGTACAAAAGGCACATACATAATGATAAATAATTACCTCCATTACAAACGTTACAAAGCTACCTAATAATGTACACCATAAATCTATTATTTATAACAGTAAAAAGTAATATTTGATGTATTGTTCTCCCTACTCTAATTACCCTCAGCTCGCACAATTGTTATGCCGTGGACCCAGGTCCACCTTGCAAGGTGGACCTGTGTCTACATTCACATACACTATACTCTACATTCACACTTTGTAAACTCTACATTCACACATTACATGATTATATGATATTCTATATTCACACTTTGTAAACTCCACATTCACACATTACAAGATTATATGTTTAGTAACTATATTACCACTGTTATGCATTCACACATTCAAAACTCTATATTCACAGGTCCTATATTCCATATTCACAACTTGAAAACTTCACATTCACACATTACAGCGCTACAAGTTGCTAGAACTTCTTAACTCTATTACAGATTCACACATGCATAACTCTACATTCACGATTTCTATACTCTATATTCACAATTTGAAACCTTCACATTCACACATTTCTGGGCAACTCTACATTCACACAATCATAACTGTACATTCACGATTCCTATACTCTACATTCACATTTTGAAACCTCTACATTCACACATTTTTGGACAAATCTATATTCAGCAATATGTTTACTAAAAAAAAAAAGTCAAAAACGACGTAGTTTTGGACCCAGGTCCACCTTGCAAGGTGGACCTGGGTCCACAGCATAATTTGCCCAGCTCGCAAATTTTACCATGGGCCATGGTCTTAAGTAAGTATCGTTTTAATTATATTTCAATTTATTTGACAATATTGTTATGTTTTTTAGTTTCATATTCTACACGCAGTAACTTCGTATTCTACTATAGTTTCATTTGACATTATACATTATTTTAGTAAATTTAATTATAGTAATGCTAAAGTTTTATTTTAATTACACTTTAAGTCCATATGACAATATATGTTACTGTATAGCTTTGGAATTTAGTTTTTCATTTTGTACTCTCACTAGTTTCATTATAGCAATACTAAAAATTCATTTTAATTATACGACAGTTTCATTTTACAATAATATGATGTTATATGTTTTATAGTTTCATTTTACACACATTAGTTTTATTATATATATGGTAATAACACTAAAATATTATTTTAATTATACTACATTTCCATTCGAGGATCACCGTGATCCATGTATAACAACTGATTTACCCTCGTACCTACCATTTACTCAAAATAATTCTTATATAACCCATGTATATGGGAATGGAGTTGAAGAGTACATATAATACTGCTTTACAATTAAAAAGGACATCCTTTTTCATCTTAAATAGACAGTATATCAGGCACCCAAATCCTCTCCCCCTTCCTCGTAATTTGAAAAATATGGACCACTGTGATACAGTAACGGTACGGGATGTAGATTCATTTCAAATTTTCAATATACAAAACGCCTTTTCTTCAGACAACGGGAGTTTGTTGATGTCTCCTCGTCATCGGTGCCGGGGACTTCACGATGATCCGACCTCGTTTCCTTGCTAAATCTCCGAGGAAGATAAACGTTGAAGTAGTAATTGAGGATGCTGTGTTTGTTGTGGGAGGGAAAAGCCGCCATGGCAGCCTGCAAAAATGGATTATTCCTTTTCACAATCGACTCAAACTTGCGCTGCTCCCGTAGACTCCATTGATCGGAAACATCTTCTCCCATTTCATCAAATCTCCATTCCTGAAACGCGGGCCCCAGTTCAGATTCCACCTTTTTTCTTTCATCAGCCACGTGCCTTCTCACGCATTCAACTGATCCAGGCGACCCACAGTTGCAGAACTCTGGTCTCCCTTTCCCTATTCTCGCCTCGTTTGTTTCCTCTGTGTCATTCTTGATTGGCCATACCTGCAATCATTATTGTGTGGACCATAATTCATCGGGTGAATCATACTATCAAATAATGTATATTCAATATAAAAATACTCTTTCTGTCTCATTTTACTTGTCCTATTTACTATTCATTAGTCAAACCAACTCTTTCTTCTTTGTTTATTTTCTTTAGTAATTTTTTATTATTTTTAAATTTAATTTTTTGTGTTTAATAGTACTTTTAATGTAGTTCCTAAATATATAAATTTTTATATATTAATGTTAAACTTAATATTATGAAAAATTGGATAAAAAATTACTTCAGTCAAGCCTCGTTAAACGAACCAGACAACCATTTTGCAACGGAGGTAGTAATGTTTATTGTATTAAGGGGATGTACATTATTTGTGTATTGAATGTACATTGTATTGTATAATGTACATTCAATACACAAATAATGTACATTCAGTACACAAATAATGTACATTTAGTATATTAAAAATGTATTTTTTTTGCTATGGTCCACACAATAATTTGCCCCGTACCTGTGTACCCAACCATTTTGATTCCTTCTCTATGTCACTATTGGGCGGACCAATCCAGTCCGGCAAGTCGGCTTGAAACGGGGGCCCTACCGGAATGGCGACCGGATTGAGGCTTTCATCCTCGATGTAATCCAACCATTTTGTTTGCACTTCTGGATTCTTCCTTGATGCATGCTTGGTCTCCTGTATTCTTCATTACCACAATATCAAACAGGTATTAGACAAGTTGAAGAATAGCAGAAAATATAGATGATGATTATATTTGAACAGTTTTGACATCTCACCTTTTCAAAGTATTCATTTTTATCTGGAGTACATCAAACATACAGCAGCTAGAAGCACTGAGAGTGGTTTGCAAACTACAAATATTTATACTTTTAAATCATCATGTCTTTTAACTTTGAAAAGATTTATGGAAGAGTTGTGTCTATTAATTTTTTTCTTTAATGAAAACATAAAATAGAAAAAAACATGTACATTAAACCTTAAAATTATCCACAGTTACTAGGTAATTAACGCAGATGTTCAACAACAAATTTGAAACCCTTTCCTGTAATTGAAAAAAAAATGACATTATATTATATGGGCAAGAAGATCGAAGCAATATAACTAGGGGTGAACTATGTTATTTTCTAGTGTTAATAATTGACATAATCAAAATTTTGTTACTTATTATTTATACTAGTTAAAAATACAGACCGTGTGTGATTGAAAAATGTCCAATTAATTAAGAAAAAAAAAGATAGTCAAATTATACCATTGTTATACCGTGGACCAGGGTCCACAGTGCAATTGTGAACTCTGGTCCTAAACAACGTAGTTTTGAAATTTAATTTTGACAGCGACTGTTTGTTGTTCAACTCACGTTACAGTTTTTTTTTTAAATGTAAAGCATGTGTATGTATCTTGTGTTATGCGTTTTTGTGTCTCATGTTATGCAATTTTGTACCTTAAGCGTATAGATTTTGTACCTGAAATAGATTAGTTGTTGTGTAACACACACCATATTACGTGTCTTATTTTACGAATTTATGTCTTGTATTATGAAATTATGTGCCTAGAGGACATATATGTATTATCTACATAAATCAGATTTGAGAATAAATAAATATATAATATGTGTATGTGTCTTGTGTTGTGACTTGTGAGTTTTTGTTTCACGTGTTATGAAATTCTGTACCTTAAGAGTATTGATTATGTACTTAGAATAAATTAAAATTCGTGTTGAAACATGAGAAACGGAAAAATACATAATCTGTTAAAGCTTAAATATCAAAATGACGTTGTTTTAGTTCAGGGTCTACTATATACATTGCCCAAATTATATTATATTTAATTAATATGGGCCCAAGACCCTTGTAACCAATCATTATTGCATGGACCATGATCCATACAACTGTGTGGACCATAAATAAAAAGTACATTTTTAATATATTAAAAGTACATACATTTTTTAGACTACATTATTTAAGTATTGAAAGTACATTATTTTATATACACTATGAAATAATGTACTTTCAGTACAAAAATAATATACTTTTAGTATAATAAAAATGTACCTTATATTCATGGTCCACACAGTTATGTGGACCATGGTCCACACAATAATTTGTCCCTTGCAACATGAAGTGTTGTACTACCTCCGTCCCAAAATGGTTGTCTGGTTCGTTTAACGAGGCTTGACTGAAGTAATTTTTAATCCAATTTTTCATATTATTAAGTTTAGCACTAATATATAAAATTTATATATTTAGAAACTACATTAAAAGTACTACTAAACACAAAAAATTAAATTTAAAAATAATAAAAAATTACTAAAGAAAATAAGCAAAGAAGGAAGAGTTGATTTGACCAATAAATAGTAACTAGGACAGGTAAAATGGGACAGAGGGAGTAAATAAATAAAGGAAATAAGGCCTAAGTCACTAAGTGGCTCAACTCTAGTAGACAACTACCATACCCAACTGACACCCAAGGATATATAATTAACACACTGCACCGTTAAATAAAGGAGAAGTCAAAAGGGGAAGAAGAGAGTTGATGATGGTCTAAACTACACAACACCTCCTCCTTTTGATCAAATACCAATTTTAGTCCCATGATTATTAGCAAAATGACAATTTTGGTCCACATGTTTAACTTCTACCAATTTTGGTCTCACAACTATTGTTTTAGTACCAATTTTCATCCACGACTATTGTTTTAGTGACAAAATTCATCGCGCCGGTCACCATCCACTTAAAACGCACAAAAATCTAAAATTGTTAAGAGTATTTTCGTCATTTTCAATTTAATATTCCAATTTGAGCATGAATAAATGGATTTAAGTCTTAAGATCGATCAAAATTCGCAGTTTCCCTCCTCATTTTATCTTAATTTGAGGAAGAAAACGGTGAATTCTTATCGATCTTAGGGCTTAAATCTCTTTATTCATGCTCAAATTTGGTATATTGAGTTGAAAAAGACGAAAATACCTTTAAAATTTTTAAAGTTTGGCATGTTTTAAACGGATGGGTGACCAACGCGATGAATTTTGGCACTAAAACACTAGTCCTGGGACCAGAATTGGTACTAAAAAATAGTCGTATGACCAAAATTGGTAGAAATTAAACATGTGAACTAAAATTGTCATTTTGCTAATAGTCGTGGGACCAAAATTGGTATTTGCTCTCCTCCTTTTATAATACTCTAGGGTTGTATGTCATGGACAAGTGCACGACCACATCACTCCATCATCCCCAGCCACATGCGCATGCACGTACCTCGTCTGCGCTAGTTTTCCGGCCAAACAGTTCTTCGTGTGTCACGTCAGGTTTTCAAGCTCAGGAAATCTCTATATGGGCTCAAGCAGGCCAGCAGACAATGAAACATCAAGCTCACAACAGAACTCCTTGCACAAGGTTTTGTCCGAGCAAGTTCAGATCACTCCTTATTCACTGAAGGCACAGGTGATTCCTTCATTGCTCTATTAGTGTATGTAGATGATGTTTTGTTAGCCAGTGATGAGTAAAATGGTGATAGTAAAAAGAGGGTGTAAATGTCGTTCCACTGAGGATTGGGACTATGGCACGTACTTGTATGATATGTAGAATTCTAGACACTAAAGTATTGGAATTCACTAGAATCTAAGCAAACTAAGATTAAGGAATTTAACTAAAATAAAAGACGCAAATTAAATGAGGAATAAACTATATGATAAAAGAATGGGTCAAATTAGGGGTATTACAATCTTGATGCTCTAACAATCTCAAAATTAGGGAAAAAACAATTAACCAATGGATTTATTGGCAATGCACTCAAGAACTCAGTTCAGCTACTTTCGTAATCAATAAACTAGAATTAGGCTATGATTGCCCCACTTTCGTGATGCATCAATCTTAACCTTAAAACACAAAAGCATTATAAGTCCTCAAATTACCCCTATTCTCATAGTAGGAAAAATTGGGTTGAAATTGGTTAGGCTGAGTCTTTCACCCAACTTTTGTTGTGATGAAATCCTCTCCAAAGCAAATCAATAAAAGCTGCGCATCAATTATCAATAAGAGGAATTTATAATCCAATTCAAACATAAAAATCCTATGTTAATAAATTACCCCTTTATGCAATAATCATAAACCTAGCATCAAGAATAGCAATAGAACTCTAATCCAAACCCAAAAGCTAACTAATCATGCATCATATAAAAGTAAACAAAGCAAAACAATAATAAATAACCATAAACATTGCAAAAAACCTGAAAAGAAAATAAATAAAGAAAGAAGAGAACTTTACTATTGATGAAGAACAAATCCAACTTCAATTCGAGATTCCAAGCTTGAAAATAATCTAATGTAAAGCTAATCTAAACTATGCTAGGGAAATCTAAAGAGAAGAGAGAAAAATATATTAAAACTAACTAGGGTTGGGAACTCCTTAAATTGTAGAGAATATGTAGAATATATAGGAGATAGATGGCTTTGGGCCCATGAGGCAGATTCCAATTCTTGTCCAGTTCTTATTCTTGTTTCCTTTCCTTAGGTAATTTCCTTTTCTTCCAAAACTTGTCCAAAATGTTCCAAATTTCTTCCTTTGCTGCTTCTTGTGGATAATTCAACCATTGGGACAATATAACACAAACAATTCTCAATTTCACTAGGATAAAGAAAATAAACATAAAAACAACTAAAATAAGGGGTGAATTATTGTACAAAATAGTATATATCAGCCAGCAGCAGTGAGCTACAAATACAAAACATCAAAGCCCATCTTCATTCCACTTTTAGAATCAAGGATTTAGGGGGTGCAAAATATTTCCTTGGATTGGAAGTTGCTAGGAACAGGTCTAGCATCAATGTGTCTCAAAGAAAATATGTTCTTGAGGTGTTAGAGGAAACTGGATTTCTGAACAGCAAACTTGTTCACGGCCCAATGGTTCCATCTGTTAAACTGCATAAGAATGACAGTCCCATCGTGCATGACCCATCGGTGTATAGAAGCATTGTTGAAAAATTGATCTATCTTATTGTCACCAGACCAGATATCTCATTTGCCACACAACAACTCTCTCAGTTTATGGATCAACCAACAGAATTCCACCTTAAGGCTGCCCACAGAGTCCTACGATACATCAAAGGGACTCCTGGACAAGGTTTATTTTACTCAGCTTCTTCCAACTTAGTTTTGATGGGTTTTAGTGACTAGGATTGGGCAGCATGCCTCGACACGAGATGATCCGTGACAGGGTATTGTATCTTCCTAGATTCCAGTCTCATTTCTTGGAAGTCTAAGAAACAACCAACAGTGTCTAGATCCTCATCGGAAGCAGAGTATAGGGCCATCGCTACTGCAACTTGCGAGCTTCAATTCAGCTTTCTACTCCATGACTTAGGGATACAGCCTGCTTCCCCCTGCTCTGTTCTCAGATAGTAAGTCTGCTATTGCCATAGCTGAGAACCTGGTCTTTCATGAACATATGAAGCATATAGAGTTAGACTACCACCTGGTTAGAGAAAAGTTTCAGAATGGTCTTCTCAAACTCTTGCATGTTTCTACAGGACAGCAGTTAGCTGATGTCTTCACCAAGCCTCACCCTCCTGGTTCCTTTCTCAGTTTTACGTCCAAGTTGGGCATCCACAATGTATATGCTCCAACTTGCGGGGGCATATTAAAGGATGTTGCCGCACGCGAAAAAGATGCACAACAGAGTAATGGAGAATTGCCTAGCTCATCAATTACAGTCTGTTAGAGTCAGTTTTAATTGGTTTAGATTGTACAACTAGCTATTAATCTGTTAGTTTGTTAGCTGTTAGTTTTAGCCAAACTGCTTGCTCAACAATCTTGTATATATACAGATCTTGTAGCTTTCTCTTTCAGTGTGAATGAAACAAGATATTTTTCCACCACCTTCTTTCCTCTCTCTGCAAACTACTGTCTGCAATGTGTCTAGAATTCTGAAAATAGATCAGATTATTTGTAGGGTAAATCATATCTACTTTTGTACCACAATTAATTTAATCACTCATTTTCAATCCTAATTTGGAAACAGTGAAGCAACAACTACGCAGAAGGAAGGTGCTTTAGTACTGATACAATACAACAGATAAGCCAAACATCATCCAAATTAAAACAAGAAAACAACATAACATGGTTTGCACTTTGCAAGAGTCACAAAGCAAATTCATAAAAGCAGAGAGAGAGTTGCATGCAGATTCATCATATCCTCGCCCTATCAAGATATGATACGCCTTTTCTTCCGACTAGTCTTGGAATTTGTTGCCTCCTCGTCGTCGGTGTCAGCCTCCTTGTCATCCGACCTGGTTTCCTCGCCGATTCTCCTAGGGAGATGAACATTTAAGTAGTAACTGACGATGCTCTGCCTGTTGTGAGAGGGCAAAGCGGCCATGGCAGGCTTCAAAAAGCTTTTCCCTTGAGATAATGGGTTCAATTTCACGATTTCCTCAAACTTGTGCTGCTCCTCTAGAGTCCACTGGTTGGAAACTTCTTCTCCCATCCCATCAAATTTCCATTCCCGAAACGCCGACCCCAATTCAGTCTGCAGCTTTATCCTTTCATCGCTTACGTGCCTTCTCACACATTCAACAGATCCAGGGGACTCGCAGTCGCATAACTCTGCAGGTTTCCCTTTTCCAATAATAATTCCCACATCTTCTTCTGTAGTTGTTGTCTGTTTTGGCCATATCTGCGTACCCAACCATTTTAATTCTGTCTCATTGTTGGAATTTGGTGGACCAATCCACTCCGGCAAGTCCGCCTGAAACCGCCCGGCTAATATTGGAATTGCCTTCTTGTCAGTCTCATCCTGGATGTAATCCAACCATTCTCTTGGCTCCTCTGATGCTTCCTTGCGGGCCTTAACCTTCAGCATTCTTCAGATTGCCCTGTTCGGTAAATAATCAGCTTATCAGTCAATTTTGACTTATTTGATCAGTTCTTTGGTTAATAAGCTTTTTGTAACTCTAAAATACTAAAATTCAAAAGGCTACTCAAAACAGCCTTTTCAATTAGCTTTTTGAGAAAAAAAAATTTATACCAAACAGCTATCAGCTAACAACTAATCTATCAAACAACTTTTTACAATCAGCTAATGTTATTAACAAATCATAACTTCTAACCCAAACAGCCAACCCAATCAGCCAACAGCCATTTACCAAACAGGGCCATTATCAACCATGGACGTATACTATTGTTAGAAATGTAGATGATAAAGAATAACAGGCCGGGAAAAGTAGTTTCACTAGATAATTTGACTGAGTTCTAATTTGCATACTCCCAAATTCATCCTATGAACAAAAATAGAAATAGAAAGAATGCTAAGGGGAAAATTCAAACAGATTTGAATCCAAAAGAATGACTTAATACCCTCAAACTATAAAATGGTGCATCCTTCAACGGAGAGAAAAGCTAGCTAGCTAGCAAGTTAACGTGTTCAAATTCTATAAGTGCAAAACCTAACTCTAAAGTTTTCAAATCATATATGTTAACTTTCAAAGCTTTCAAAGCTAGCAAGTTAACATGTTCAAAGTCTAGATCTCTCTCTAAACTAAAACTAATCATTTAGATTCTCAAATGCCTAACTCAATCAATATTCAGTGCTTCTAGAAGTGAGAATACATCATCAACTAGAGAAGTTATTGCTTGTACCCTTGCTAGATTTGTCTATGAATCAAAGAGCACCCACAATTGCACTTGACTATTGTACCTCGAGAGAGGACAATTTGGTTAAGGGATATATATTGTGAATAGCTCANCACATATATCTCGTACTTGAACTTAATTGACTCGATCAAATGAAGAGTGAGGCGATAGCTATGACGATTGAGAAGATCAGAGTGGGAGAGCTACGCTTAAGAGATGGAGAAACAGAAATATGAGAGAGAGAGGGAGAGAGAGAGGGAGAGAGAGAAAGGTTATTGGGAGAGAGAAAGGTAGCATGAACAAAGCGTGTAAGAGATGGAAAAAGGGTTTCAATTCAGGCCTAAAATTGTTCGAAAGGGACAGCCAAGCACGAGATATATGTGAAAAAACGTCTTAAGAGAAAAAATCTATAATGACATTTTGTGCCAAAATACAAATTTTTAACATAATCCAACTAATTAGGATAGAAATATATCAAATTCAAAATAAATAAAATCATGTAGAAGACATTATTCTTCAACAAGCTGTGTCCATAGTATGAATACTAGAGCCAAATCACCTAAAG
>NXFB01001987.1:0-14114 GCA_002525835.2 Ipomoea batatas
GACAAGTATAACATGATAACATGTTTAAAATCTTTAGATTATATTTGTTAACATGACTTTTTTAACAAAAAACTTTAGAAATAAAATAAAATAAAAATCTACATTTTAAACCAACAATTTTTTTTTTTAAATCAATCCATAACATGTTATAACATTTATAAACTTATAAAATAACATTTAAAAATCATAATTAATACATTAATCTTAATGGGTTGAATCATTAAGATTCGAAATTTAACGGGTAAACCCATTAAATTTAAACTAGAGTAAAAGACAACTATCTAAATTTAAGTAACTTGTCATCCTAATTAAACTAGGATTTATTAACCTATGAATAGAAATTTTTCCTCCATAACTTGTAATTCATTAATTCTTCTTTTTTTTTTTTGTTGTTATTGACTTAAGGTAATAATACTTACTTGTTTTCACATGAGAGATAAATTGTACTAGAAAGACATGTGCAACGGACCGAATTAACTGAAAGTGTGTTACAAGAATTAAACTCGTGATCTTTAAATACGAAGTTTATACATTGCACTACCCACTCGACCATTCTTTTTAAGGGCAATAATGCAGCTTCTTATACCATCATTTCCCATGTTCATTAATTTGCATGAGTCGAGGAATTGAACTCATTCACAAAATAATGTCGACATCCATATATAGTAAGTGTTGGAATTTATGGGTATGCAGTAGCCCATACTATGGGGGGCAATATTAGAGCCCAAAAAAATATGTCTTTCCCCAGTCCACAACAAAGCCTAACCCATGCCGCTTCAATCATTATTGTGGACTATGATTCACATAACTGTACGAATTATACTATTAAATAATATATAATCAGTACACAAATAATATAAGTCAGTACACAAATAATGTACTTTAACGATATTAAAAATGTACATTATATTTTTAAAAAGTACAATATTTGAATACTGAAAGTACATTATTTTGAATAATATGCATTCAGAACACCAATAATGTACTTGTAATATATTAGTACTTTTGTTGTGGTCCACACAATAATCTGCATGCAGCTTAAGAAAAGTTGTTATCATATGTTTATGTCGCTACCAAAGACTTTGTGGTCTAGTGGCACCCGGTATTTCGGTTAACACTCCCACATGGATGATGGGAGTGGGGTGGAGGCAACTGTTGACTCTTTGTGATTCAGTATATTGAGAAAGTAACTATGGATAGATACTACATTGTAACAGAGTCAGTAGTACTCAAAAAAAAATGTTTATATTGCTCAATTATAATGTTATTGATAAATTTAAAAATTTTGAATGTGTCCACCAACTATTTTTAGTAAAATAAATCAATTAATCAAGATTGAATTAACCATTTTTTTATTTAGTAAAATTGCTTTAAAATTTATTTTCAATTAATTCAGTTAATTAATTGGAATTCACATAAAGAATAATACATTTAAGTATATATTAGGCTAAATAATTACTTTAATCAAAATGAAATGGGCTAGAGTTTATATTTTGGTTAATTAAGTGAAAACTACATTTTTAACCGAATTAATTAATAACATAATTTTTTTCGTTTAAAATTATTCACTCCACAAAAATTAATTCAATTAATTAAGAGACCTGGTTTTTAATACAACTTAGAAAAACAAAAACCACGACAAACGCCACACCTATAATGTCCTCAAAAAGATATGCTCAAGTCCCATAAGGAATTTTCATAATACAAAGGACTTCAAAACCAAATATCATTCAATCTGCGCATCTATTAGCTTCCATATAATTTTGGAAAAACTTGTTAGCTACTCCGTAGATGCCTAGATGGGGTTCTACTCAAGATCCCATCCATTGAATTCAAACCCCATTATAACTAACATGCGCGAATCGCATTGGATTATAGCCAAAAGTACGATTATAATGGCCTAAAATTCTGAAAATCCGATAAAGAAAAAAAAAAAAAAAGATTTGATGGAAAAATTGGAAATCTATCTTCTTATCCTGAGTACCCCAAAAGGCCAAAACCCATCACAGACTGGAACCAGTAGTCCTCAATGCCAAGTCGCTTTGCTCAACACCAAACACTCATTCTTTAAAACCTTCACTCACTCAAACCAGTCATTCTTTAGCTATGGCTACTCTTCTTGGAGGAACTTCCTCCTCTACACTGGCAATTCTTGCTTCTAAACCTTTGTCTTCTCACCCCTCCAAGTCCTCCATCTTCTCCCTCTCCCCTTCTTCAGGTATGTGTGAGAAAAAGCCCATTTCTTGGATCTTCTTGATGTGTGCTGTGCTTTTTTGTTGCCCTGGGTATTTGGGGATTTGCTGTGATTTTAATGGGTTTTTGTTTATCTTTGGATTGACTGCAGGGTTGAGTGTGGGGAAGAAGTTCTATGGAGGGATTGGGTTGCCAGTGAACAAGGGGAGGCCTCAATTCCATGTCTCAATTTCAAATGTTGCCACTGAAGCTACCCCTGCTCAAGAACGGGTATCAATCTTTTCTTGATATGGGTGTCCCTGTTTTTGATCATTTTATGTGCCTTTTGCTACACAATGCTGACAATTTTATGAATTGCAATTCACTTGGTCCGCCTTGCAAGGTGGACTCTGGTCCAAAATTCGGCTGTTATGATAAAGGAAGTGCGGTTTCATTTTTCAAAAACTGTGCAGAACCCGTTTCTGAACATTAAGCTTTGAGTTTCGAAACATACGAGCATATAGTGTCTAGTTTCTTAACATTAAATTTTGAGTTGCTGATGAACATGTAACAGAGTGAATGCTATAGCATCTAATTTATGAACAATAATCTTTGAGTTCTTGAACATATATTGTCTAGTTTTTGAACATTAAGTTAAGCTTTGAGTTTGTGAACATATATAGTGTCTAGTTTCTGAACATATATTGTCTAGTTTTTGAACATTAAGTTAAGCTTTGAGTTTGTGAACATATATAGTGTTTACAACGATTAATGGACCTTGGTCCAAAACGACGTCGTTTCAGCTGTCATGATTAATGGGGGTGCTGTTTCATTTTCCAAAAACTACGTCGAACGTGTTTCTTAACATTAAGTTTTGAGTTTCTGAACGTATAATGTTTAGTTTAACATTAAGCTTTGAGTTTCTGAACATGTAATAGAGTGAATGCTATAGTATCTAATTTATGAACGTTAATTTTGAGTTTATGAACATATGTAGTGTCTAGTTTGTGAACATTAAACTAAGCTTTGAGTTTCTGAACGCATAGTATCTAATTTCTGAACATTAAGCTTTGAGTTTTTGAACATATAAATGGTTAACACCGTTAACGGTGTAAAGGAAAAAAGAAGGAAAAAAAAAACAGGAATTTTGACAAAAACGACCTTGTTTTCGACCAAGGTCCACCTTGCAAGGTGGACCTTGGTCCACAATATAATTTGCATCAACTTGGCTACTAGGCTTCAGAGGTTGCTTTTAAATTGTGATTCCTTTGAGTTTAATTAACTAAAGGAACTACTTTTAGTTGGTGTTATTGCTCACAAATTTGAAGGATAAGAAATGCTTATTCTGTTTGCTTGAAATGTTGAGGTATTTCTTTGCAATGCCTATTTGTAATGGATAAGGAGAGTAATTCTGAAAAACTGGGATCTTGGTTTAGTTTGTATCCAACTTGATGCTAGATTTGTATGTTCTTATATGAAGTTTGCATCTTTCTGAAATTACAGGCTAAGAAGCTTGCAGCTAGTGAAAGCAGGCCAGTTTATCCCTTTTCTGCTATAGTAGGACAAGATGAGATGAAATTATGTCTTTTGCTCAATGTGATTGATCCAAAGATTGGAGGTGTAATGATTATGGGTGATAGGGGAACTGGGAAGTCCACTACGGTTCGATCATTGGTAGATTTACTTCCTGAAATCAAAGTAGTTGCTGGTGATCCGTTCAATTCGGATCCCGATGATCCGGAGGTAATGAGTGTGGAAATCCGAGAGAAGATTACGACGGGTGAAGACCTTCCCNTTGGAAATTTAGCCCCTCACAATTGATTTGAATAAATTTGGTCCTTTAATTGTACATAATGTGTTACATTTAGTCCCTATTATTATATAATTAGATATTTTGTTAATAATTGTACATTAAGTGTACATAATGTGTTACATTTAGTCCATATGCATTTTGAATTTTTTTTTATTCAAATCTCTACATTATATCCTCATGAAAAAAAAAAGAAGAAGATAAATATAACCTCATGAAAAAAAAAATTACTAACAAAAATTCTAATTATATAATACTAGGGACTAAATGTGACACATTATGTATAAGTAAAGGACCAAATTTGTTCAAATCAATTGTGAGGGGCTAAATTTCCAAAAGTAAAACAATTGAGGGGCCAAAAACGTCATTTCCCCTATTATTATTATTATTATTATTATTATTATCATAAGGGCATTTTAGTTATTTTGTCGCTTCTTACCTTTCAATTCCCTATACTCCTATTTCTGCATACCAAACACTATAATTTCAATTCTTACTTTATTCATTGAATTGCAATTCCACCGAATTACAATTCTTTTCCCCCCTAATTCATTCCTCTCAACCAAACACCCTATTAGTCTTCGAATTCTCATCCCTTGTATGTACAATTTGTGTCTTTGTACACAAGAAATTTTATCATCTCTGATTGATCAATATCTTCCTTGCATGTAACTACCGTTGAAATAGGATTTTAGGGTGATCCGTGTATTTATAAAATTATTTATAATATGTTTATAATGTTTTTTATACTTTAGAATTATATATCTGGAGTAAATATTAATTTAGCAATGTTAAAAAGAGGACAATTAATCAACTATATTTTTTAAAACTATATTTAAAAAAAATGCAGTGATAAACTATCAAATGTACAGTGTAAAATAAATGTAAAATATTGAGATTAATTACCATGCGGTCCTGCAGTTGAGAGGGTCAAACCCTTTCTGCTGCGCTCTGCTACTTCTTCAATGCAAATCCTTTCTTCGATGTTTGCAATCCAGTAAAGAGAAGTGCCATATTTCGGAGTTCGGACAGATGCCCATATATAGTAAAACCTATCTTTATTGGTTAAACCTTGCACGGATAACAAAGTTTTTTTTTTTAATAATAATTCACAAATTATAATATAAAGATTTTGAGTAATATGTTGATCGAGGGAGTGTTGAAAAATCAAACTCTTTACCTTCTAATACGATAAATTGATAACTATGGTTTGCACATTCAATCATCCATTTTGAAATATGTTCCACTCACTTGGACATTTACTTGCAATAATTATTCTTTACTAAGGCTATCATTCTTCTCCCAAAATGTTGAATCTCCAACTCTAATGATTCGACAGAGCATTTGGGATGATGTAAATCACGGTGACTTAACGACTCAACAAATGAGATTATATGCCGATGGTCGGTGCACACAAGGGACATGTCAACTTTGAATATAATCCACACATTTTCGATGTCGAAATTCAAACCTTGATCTTTTCTCTAAAATACTATCTATTATTGAACCAGTAAAATAAGCCCGTGGGGCAAAACTAAGGCCATCCTTACCATGAAAGAGTGTGGGTTACAAAACTATATCTTACCCACTTGCCATTTAGGAAAACTAATGTTAAAAGGAAAACCTTTTCCTTTTGCAATCTTGTAAATTTTGAAATGTGATTTCCAAATGTAATTTTATGGGTCATATTTTTCCTTATCTTGTACTATGGGCCAGCTAGCAAAATAAACTCAATGAATTTGAAAATGTCTTTTTTTTTTTTTCTCCATCTCTACTGCCGGAGAAGGCGACCAACCTTCTCCGGCAGGACGTCACCAGTGTGTCGGTGTCGAAATTCGGTCGAATGTTCGCCAGAAGTCTGGTTGACATGCAATTACATGTTACAAATAGGTAAGAGGGCTTATTTGTTCCAAAATACTCCGTAGCTAATTTGAGGGACTAATTGAAGCTTTTTTGAAGTTGAAGAGCCTAATTGCACAAATGAGTATATATAGTTTGAGGGTCTATTTGACCTTTATCCTCTTTTTTCTTGTGTTAAGTCAACTCTTGCCAAGTTAGTCAAACAGTTATTTTGATAATCACATAATTTCAAGTTATTGGTATTCTTGGGTTGAGCTTGTCAACTATGGAGAACCTAAACTAATTAATTTTCTTGTAGTCTTTTACAAACTAGAGTCATAAAATGAATTTTATCAATCTTTTTTTTTATTTTTTATTTTAGTTCTATTAGCTTTGTATTTACTAAACGGTCTGCGAATAAAATTGGTCATCTCTTAGCAAGGAAAGCTTTATCCTAAGGAATGGGGTTCATCCCATCCTTCTTTTCTTTTTGATGTACTCCTTTTTGACCTTTCTCAATATATGTTCCGTTTTGTTTTCAATGAAATATTTATTTTTGAGTAGTGGTTACAAGCTTTATCGTTAGTTGATATGGTAAGGAAAGAAAGGTACAAATAAAAGCATAGTTCATTTAGGCCCATAATTTATGAACCAGACATTCAGACCAAACAGTTTCTGCTTTGCTTAAAACAAATACCACTTTGTCCAATTGTTATGCTGTGGACCCAGGTCCACCTTGCAATGTGGACCTGGGTCTATATTCACATACACTATACTCTACATTCATACTTTGTAAATTTTACATTCACATACACTATACTCTACATTCACACTTTTTAAACTCTATATTCACACATTACATGATTATATGATACTCTACATTCATACTTTGTAAACTCCACATTCACACAAGATTATATGTTTAGTAACTATATTACCACTGTTATGCATTCACACATTCAAAACTCTATATTCACAGGTCCTATACTCCATATTCACAACTTGAAAACTTCACATTCACACATTACAGGGCTACAAGTTGCTAGAACTTCTTAACTCTATTACAGATTCACACATGCATAACTCTACATTCACGATTTCTATACTCTATATTCACAATTTGAAACCTTCACATTCACACATTTCTGGGCAACTCTACATTAACACAATCATAACTGTACATTCACGATTCCTATACTCTACATTCACACTTTGAAACCTCTACATTCACACATTTTTGGACAACTATATATTCAGCAATATGTTTACTAATTTAAAAAAGAAAAAAAAAAGAAGACAAAAACGACGTAGTTTTGGACCCAGGTCCACCTTGTACAATTGGGCTGGGTCCCGTGGACCTGGGTCCACAGCATAATTTGCCCACTTTGTCATGTAAAATGGTGTAGATCCAACAATCTATTCCGTAGCCTTTCACAATTGGGCTTGAAAGGGCCCGAGAACATGGCCCTTAATTAAATAGTAAACCTTTTGAATTTTACCTAAGATATCTTGATGTAGTATAGTTTATTCCTTTTATGGGCAATTACTATCTATCTAGTTAGAATGTTATATTCACTTTTTATTAATTAAAATGAACACATTCATCAATGATAATATTCATTGATCACAACATGTTTTGTTCGTGAAATTAATTTTAATGGAATAGAAATGTCATTTCATAATGAATGAAATAGACAATAAATAGATCAGGAACTGTATTCTATTGTTTGCTTCGTTGAATAAATAGACTTTAAGATTATCATTCCAGTGTTTGGTTGGTTTAAGTAATATAAATAAAATATAGTTTCAAAGACATAAATACCCATATAAAATAATAACAACAACATTATTATTATTATTATTATTATTATTATTATTATTATTGTTGTTGCATAAGATTTGTAGATAATATTATCATGTAGAAACTATATTATTGTAAAAAAAAAAACAAAAAACAAAAAAACATGATGTGTAAGTTGTTATAAAACAAAATTGTGTTACAAAATTTTGTTGAATAACATTTAATAATATTAAAAAGAAGAATGACATAATTTTTTTCAACAAAATACTCAAAAGCAATACAATTGTCCTTAATAATGTATAATGGAATTCAAAACAAACAAACATAATATTAATGTTCATAAAATATAAATATGAATAACGATTAATTACCAACAAATAATTTCCTTATACATTATAGTCTTCTTCAATAGGGATTAAGGATGAGAAAAAATCACTATACTATAATTATCAGTAGGTTTTAACAAAACAAGTACAATTTCATCATAAATCAAACTATCACCTCGCATAAACGAATTGTTAAAACCTAGTTCTATTATACACACACAACTAACTTAATCTAATAAATAAAAAAATCATATAAAAGATTAAAATCCATATACATTCACCATTAAATCAAATAAATAGAATAACAAAATAAAATTATGATAAGAACAAAAAAAAATACTAATCAAAGTTTAGGTCAAATTATGTATAAAGTAGAAAATAAAAAATTTAGGTTGTTTCTTAAGAAGTCTGAAATAGCATAATATAAATGATTCTTAGAATTATTTATTTTTTTTTTGCAAGGAGAATAGCTCATTACCGGAAACAAAAAGCATTAATAAACAATGAAATAGTCAAGAGGGAGGAAAAAAAAAAGGATACGTAATGGTGGGGTCCACTTCAAGATTTGTAGGATTTAATGCAAATCGGTGCTACGGTTGACATAATCTACGTGTAAATGTAGTATGTATAGTTGTATACTACTGCTTAATGCAATAATGCTCACTGTTAATGCTTCACCGCCCAAAGATAGCTTCATTTTTATATTCTTCAATGTACATTGCTTCTCTCTCTTTCTTTCTTCTGTTTTCTTTATCCATTTCTTCACGTTCAATGCACAAAGACCCTTGATCAAACTGCAAAACATAATTTCACATAGATTATATATGCAACTCATCAGTTGTTTATCGATTTTCTCGAGCACCCATCTCTGAATTTTCTTAAACTTTACTGCGTTTTTTGTTGTTCTTTTGCATTTGAAGAGGTGAAGCAGGCAGATGGGGAGGCTGTTTGTGGTGAGCCTTGAAGGCAAGATCTATAGCTGCAAACACTGTGGAACGCACCTTGCTCTCTCTCAAGACGTGGTCTCCAGGGTTAAGTCATCTATCTTGTCCTAAATCCATCAAAGATTTCATCTTTTTTTAGTTTTTAGTTTTTGCTTTTCTTAAATGCCTGCCATTTCCCCCTTTTTGATCGATTTGCAGTTTTGGGTGTTTGGGTTTATATGCTGGGTGCTTCTTTTTGTATTGAAATGAATGATTCTTGATGACACAGTCTAGAAAGGTTTGACTTGTTCAAATACTTGCCATTTCAGATTTTCTGTCAGATTTGCAATTTTGGGTTCTTTGATTTCATCTATCTGCTGATTCTTTCTTACTGAAATGAGTAATTGTGATGGATGGACGGTTGACTTTCCTAGTTTCCTTATCATTGCTTGTTAAATATAAGCTTGCCAATGAATTGCCCTTTTTGGTTTTTTCTTTTCCCTTTCCTAATAACCTTTTGTGGAAATGTAAAGTTGAAGTGATCATCTTAGCTTTTGGTCTGTTGAGGTGCTTTTGCAGGGTTTTTTGTATTGTCATCATCACATCATGTGTAGATTAGTAATGGTTGTGTTTTCTTTGTCTTATATTGTGGTATATATAAAGGTCTTGGATTCTGCATTGTGTCAAAACTGGGAATGGGATTGTCTCATAGTGGACTGGTTTTAATGGAAATAATGTCTAAGCTAACTGTTAATAGAGTTCAAGACACCATTAAAGAAAAGTTTCACCCAAGAAGACAAGTTTTGCTTGAATACAATGGCTGTCTGTTTTAAGGTCGTTCTTGCAACCTCATATATTTGGGACGTCTTAGATTCTGCATTGTGCCAAAACTGGAAATGGGATTGTCTCCTAGTCGACTGTTATTAATGGAAATAACGTCTAAGTTAACTGTTAATAGAGTTCAAGTCACCATTGAAGAAAAGCTTCCGTCAAGATTGTTCGTTTTTCGTTTTAGTGAGACAGCTTTACTTGAATTCAATGGCTGTTTTATGGTCGTTCTTCCAACCTCATATTTTGTCTTGCGGTTATTTAGGACATGGACTTTACTAATGTGCTAGCGTTTCTGTCAACTAGTCTGTTATGGCATTGTTGTTTTTCCATCCTTTTCTTGTAAATGTACAGACAATTCTGTCGTTTTACGGAGAATGTGATACATAAGGACAGAAACTTTATGGATGTTTTTTATAACATCGAGTAGTTGGTGTTTGAAAAAAGTTTTTAATTCTATACATGGCAAAAGATATGGACACTCCCATTTCCACTTGAATTGAGTAATTTATATATGGATTGCACAATGAAATCCATTCTGTTTTCTCTACATGTTAGTTCAGTATCAAAGTTTGAGCGTGCAATCACTGCATTTAGGAATCTCGATCACTCGTTATAAAATTTTCTAACTCCTCGTTTTCCCTTTGCTCTTTCCTTCAGTCTTTCCAATGCCGACATGGGAAGGCTTATCTCTTCAATAAGGTGTAAGTCTCCTTGATTTCACCACTATAGTTACATGGTTAATGGTCTAGTGTAACGTTTTCTGGGCAAAGGCACGGAATATTCTTGGTCTAACTTAAAAGAACAAAACTTTTCAATGCAAATTGAAAGTTGCCCTAATATTTTTCGGGACTTTACTGTGACATCTCTAGGAGATTGAGATTTGAGAGTGAAACACTTTGGTTACTCGATATTGCATACTTATTTACCAATCATTTTGTCTTCGACTCTTCACTGCCATATGCATCTTAGTATTCAGGGTAATTTTGGAAGCGAACATGCGTTTTGGATCTCGTATATTCTGTTGGCTGAAATTTAAAATGACAGAGTGAATGTCACTTCTGGAGCAAATGAAGATCGACACATGATGACTGGCGTGCACACTGTCGCGGACATTTTCTGTGTCTGTTGTGGCTCAATCGTTGGCTGGAAATATGTGAGTCCGAACCGCTAACATCTTTACTTGTTCCCGAATTGTTTTCTTATCTGTAGCTGCAAGTAACAGATCAAACGTTCGAACCACTTCCAGGAAACTGCACATGACAAGAGTCAAAAGTACAAAGAAGGCAAATCAGTTCTCGAACGGTCAGTTGATAACTCTTCTGAAACCCCCTCCCAAAACATAGGTTTTTTGTTAAGAATGTTACGCGTAATATAAATGTGCAGTCTAACTATGAGCTTAGACTTTTAGTTGGAACAAAACACGTCCCTCAATATCAGAGTCAGGTCACGAGTCACGAATGACTATATTATCTTAACGCCTTCTTTTCTCTGAACAGGTTTAAGATCTCCGGCCCTGACGGGAGCAGCTACTGGACCAGCCGCGAAACTCGCGCCCTCAGCGACACCGAAGACGTTTGATCACATTTCATTATCCTTAACTTCAACTGTACATCCTTCACTCACCCGCTATTCCTATCACTAAACTCCTGGATTCTGCAATTCCTGGTTAACTTATCCCGCAGTTTTTTCCCTGCACATTTGATCATCCTTAATCAATGTCTGAACATCTCTTGTTACTCGGTGGTTGCAGTTTCTATATCATCATGAATTCTTGATTTCAGTGAAAAAATTAGGTACCCAAAAGTCTATCCTACCAGCAATTTATGGTGTTTTTGGTGCTATATTGATTCCAATTTCCAAATAATGTGTACAAGATTAGGTTGCAATAAGGAAAGTCCGGGATTAAGTTTCCAATGTATGTTAGGTGCTCTCTCAGTTAAGGTTGCTTAACTCTGCGTATGTTCGATGCAAACTACAAAAATAAGTATATATTAATTGGTTCCCATGGTTGGTTATGTAGTTAGGTACTTCCTAGTTAATGTTGCCTATAAGTTTTATCCAATAAATAATTACTCGTATTAGGTATGATGAGTTTTTCGTGGCGTGCAAACTTTTATACTTGACTAGGAAGATTCGGCAACGCGTTTAATTGAAAGGGTGCTCAAAGTGATAATCTTTTTGTATAAGAATCATGTTTCATTTATTCGACTACCTCTTTCGGGACAATTCGGGTACAATATTTGCATTGGACAGATATGCTATCTCACATGGTGCCTATTATATATTATTGGAGTAACAAGTAGAGAATAAATTTTTAATTCCACAAACCTGAACTCTTACAACCAACAAAGATTGCCTATTATATATTATTGGAGTAACAAGTAGAGAATAAATTTTTAATTCCACAAACCTGAACTCTTACAACCAACAAAGATAGCTAAAGGATCAATTTTATTTGCATGTGTAGCTTAATTGGTCACTGAGATGAAATTTGAGAATAAATACCATGGATTGAGTCTCACTAGCGGCAGTGTGGGAGGCTCCTTGTGCGCAATAAGCAAAAGTTTAGCCTCTGTGTTCAGCTGAGTTACCATAATTTACATCCTCTTATATGGTCGGGCCCTTGGGTTAGGGATTTAACTTTTTTGGAAGAAAGATAGCTAATGGATAATAAGGTACTTTTGGGTAAATATTATTTTTTATCGACTAATATGATTTACTTAATTAATGTTTCCAACTTTAAACAAAAAAATCCAAATGCATCTTAAACTATCAAAAAGGTGTTACACTTTTTCTCCATCAATAGGCCTATAAATGTACAGTCAAATAATGTGTTTTGTTTGGTTGAATAGGTGGTTCATAATTAACTCTGGATTGAAATTAGCTATTATCCTCTCAGTTGAGTCACTTAAATAAGACTTCCTTAAGTTATTTGAGCTCTCGTGATCAACTAAGGCTTTCCTAAACTGATTTATCTTATAGGGTCCGGCTAAAGTCTCAAGGATTTTTTGAGTGGCAGTTGTAGACTTTCATGTAAAATAAATAATGTGACTTGTAACAAATGTTATAATCTATTTGTATATTTATTAATTAATGGACATAATAAATACGGAGTATATTTTTATGAGTTTTTTTCTTCACATATTCTAGTTATATTAAAGAAAAAAAAATGAAAAAATAACAGAAGTTGGTATATTATTCTTACTAAAGCGCAAAGAGTCAATAGTTGACTCTCATCATCCATGTGAGAGTGTTTTCCGGGGCACCGGGTGCCAATAGACCACAAGGTCTTTGGTGTGTATTATTCTTATTAAATCAATGTATGTTATGCGAGTAAAAAGTTGAAATATGGCCTGCCGGAGTAGCTCAATAGGTTGTCCAATCAATGCTTAGTCTTGTTTCTAGTTGTGCTCGTAAGTGTATCTGTAACATGATTTACCTATTTAGTCTAGGAAAGTCATGAAAGATGTATTATAAAAATAAAATTGAAATATGTATACTTATTCGTTCATCAATTAGTTACGACTAGATGATCATGTTAGATTTAACTAATAAGAACGCTATATAAATAATTTAAGAGTTATATCAAATGTGTAAAGTTGTACACTTATATGTTGTTATTTAGATGAAGTCACTTTACATGACATATAATATGATTCATATAATATTATTGCAATAAATATATGAAAAATAACCATATATGTCACAATGTCACATGACACACACCAACATACCACCTTATCTATAACTCAATATGACAAATTCATATAATTTGTTTAATTCATATTATTTATGGAAAATAAAAAAAAATAAAAAAAACCTAATAAATATTCTTTTACCGTTCAATTTTGTGTCCCCGATATTTTATACCCGCTCTTTCTCTCTCCAAAAATTCATTCCCAAATTCCTTCTCTCTGTAAATTTCAGCTTTCATTTTCTGAACAATGCAGTTCCTTTGAAGCTATATATATATATAGATATATATGCACACTGTGTGTGCGTATATATAATCATTGTTCTGAACTCAAACATACATATGTCGCGGATTTCTACTCTGCTATTCCGCGAATCCGTATGTTTGCGTTTTTAATTTTTTTCCTTAATTATTGTGCTGTGATTTCAGTTTTGGAGGTTTTTGGACATGCACGTGAAGAATGTGAAATGTCGGTGTGATTTCTAGCCGATTCTCAGGTCGGAAATTCGGAGCGTCGGGGCTGGATTTCCGATCTGTGGACATTGATTTCTACTTTTTGAAGAGAAGCGACGTGGTTTCCGTCTCTGTTCTGAGGGAGAAAGGCTAAGGTTGTTTAGGTGGAGGGGTGAGGGGGGTGAGGGGAGGGGAGACTATTATTTTGCTATGGTGATATTGATTTGAAGGGTTTAGGGTTCGTGCACGCGATAAATAGGAGTTT
>NXFB01001989.1:0-14101 GCA_002525835.2 Ipomoea batatas
ATATATATATATATATTTCACCTCACACACACACATACGTTATATATATATTACGTCACACACATACACCATATATATATATTCACGACATATATATATATATATATTTATACATAAATACATAATTTCCCCATTGCACATAACACATAGGTTTCATGTACACCAATCAACAACAATTCATAAGCTAGCTATCAATTACCTAGTTTCAAATAACCTCGACCAAATAAAGGGATTCCTTACCTCAACCGGGTTTCTAATTCCTTAGAAAATCCTTGTAGTTGATTTTTCCCCAATTCACCTTAAAATCCTAGAATTCCAACAACAACATAACACATGATTTTAAGAAATCTTAACTTAGATTCATGTTCTAGGATGAAAAATAAAGCTATCTACCGAATAAAATTGGAGTTTTACCGAATAGTTTGACACTTGTGAAGAAAGCTTGGTTATGGAAGCTTGAAGCTTAAGGAAGAAGATGATGAAGATCACACCCTCTCTCTCTCTTTGTATTTCGGCAATGGGGAGAAGAAAAGGGAAACAAATGGTTTTATATTTCCCATTTGGCTTATGGGATAAGAATGGAACTTGTGGTGAAAATTTGTGACATGTGTCAAAATCTTGTGGTTTGATCTTAAAAATATCTTGGCTTGGACTGATTGTGATTAAATCAGATGAATTCTCGGTAGAAACTAATTTGATTCAAATAATTTTCGAACCCAAAAATTTATTCCAGTCTAAAACTCAAAATTGGGCTAGGTTCGGTACACCGCGAAATTTCGCGATGTACGATCACAAATAAATTTTGGCTGCTATGGGCTAATCTAATTAAATAGGAAATTCCAGAAAAATAGTATGGTGCCTAAAAATTCATTTCCTAGGATAATCGGGTCCAAATACTAGCTCCTATAATTTTTACGGTTCGTGACCGGGACGTACGATCGCAGCTTATTATTAACTGGTCTCACTTATAAAAATTCTTCTGAAGTACCGAGAGATTGTCTCATAAATGTCATAGCCTAAAAAAATATTTTTCGAACCCTAAACTTGTCGAAATGGACGAGGGGTTACATTTACAAATTCATCCAGACTAATGGATCGAATGGTAGATGATCAAAGACCATCAGGGAGTAGAACCGGACTTGGTTACAACTCCAGCTCCTATCAACATGTTCTCTTAACACGACCAACTGACCCTTCTACTAATGGAGGTTTAAGTTCCGTGTTTGTCCAAGGACAAACTGAAAATCTTGAGCTAGTGATTAATGCCACAAATGGAACAGAACCAAAATCAACGAGTCGATCTAATAATTCGACTGAAACACGTATTGTGGAACCTACGAGAGGAAATTTCCAAAACGGCAACCCGAGAAGTCATCAGACCCCTCGGTATAGACCTCGCGTACCGAACCGTCATGGTCAAATCGCAAATGGTCAACCACTTGGAAATAACCGATCTAAAGGAAAATTTCAAGGCAACAAGAGGCAATATTACTCACAGAGGAAACGCAAGGGTATGCCTCAGGGAAGACCGAACTCTTACCCGAGTAGTGTCAAGAATTTCAAAAAGTTTCCAAGCAAGCATAAAGGTAGGGAAGGTACTTTATATCTTAGTGATGAGGATTGGACTATGAACTATGAACCGATGACAAGAGCAAAATTCTTGCTACATCATAGACATAAACAAACCTCATACACTAGAGTAAACACGAATAAGCCTACACCTCCTCTTCAGAAGGTTTATTCACCGAAGTCATCCCAATCCTACTATGCTATTCCTTATGATTATCGCGTGTTTAACGGGTATCGTGGACCAAGGATGAACCTTACGGGTTCTAGGTATGCATGGATGCCCAAGCTCACAGCTAACCGTCAAGCACCCAAGAAGGTATGGGTACCTAAAAACACTTAATCTTTGAATGCAGGGAAACAGGACCATCTGGTATGTAGATAGTGGTTGCTCAAGACATATGACTGGAGAAATATCAGAACTGAGCAATTACAAAGCGAAGAATGGTCCTAAAGTGGTCTTTGGTGGGAACTCAAGTGGACGTACCATGGGCACTAGAGATGTCATGAAGAATGGCTTAATCATCCAAGAAGTCTCATATGTCGAAGGATTAAAATTTAATCTTTTGAGCACAAGTCAGTTTTGTGACAAAGGATACAAGGTCATATTCTCACGAGATGTATGTCAAGTTATCTCAGAACTATCTCATGAAGTTGTCTTAACAGCAAAACGAAGAAAGAATATGTATGTTGTCACATGGGAGACAGTAAGACCAAATACTTGTCTGATCGCCAAAGGCAAGACAGATCTGGTTTGGGAATGGCATCACAAGCTTAATCATCTCAACTTCAAGGCCATTAACAAGCTTGCAAGAAAGGAATTGGTTGAAGGTTTACCGAATGTAATCTATGACAAGGACAAAGTGTGTGAAGCTTGTCAAAAGGGAAAGCAAATCAAGTCCTCGTTTAAAACAAAAACTCTCAACACCAACGCAAGGCCATTAAGTCTACTCCATATGGACTTATTCGGACCAGTTGATCCAGTTAGCCTAAGCGGAAGAAAATACACTCTTGTGGTAGTAGATGACTACACAAGATATACTTGGACATCGTTTCTAAGGAAGAAGAATGAAACTGAGAAAGTCCTTCCAGACTTGCTCCGAAGACTTCAAACCGAAAAGGAGCTGAGTATTGTCAAAATACGATATGATCAAGGAACTGAGTTCGTAAACAAAGTCATTCAAGACTTCTGTGGACAACATGGTATATTGCACCAACTTTTAGCGGCAAGAACTCCTCAACAAAATGGTGTAGCTGAGAGACGCAACAGAACTCTCAAGGAAGCAGCAAGATCCATGATTGCTTTCTCAGGCCTACCGAAGCGTTTTTGGGCCGAAGCAATAAACACAGCATGTTATACTCAAAACCGATCTCTTATTCATAAAGATCATGGTGTTACTCCTTATGAACTCTGGAAAGGGAGAAAACATGTTGTAAAATACTTTCACATTTTTGGAAGTAAATGCTTCATACATAACAATGGAAAATCGCATCTAAAGGCTTTTGATGAACGTGCTGATGAGGGAATATTCATGGGGTATTCTAAAAAGAGTAAAACCTTCCGAGTACTGAACAAGCGAACAATGGTAATTGAAGAATCAATACATGTAGCCTTCGACGAACCATCAAAAGAAGACATGGTGATCTCTGAGAAACAAACAGATGAAGGAACGAAAAATAAAGTTCGTGATGAACAATCCGAAGGATCAGAATCAGAAGAAGATGATTATCCACTCTTTCCGAATCTTCTACCGAACACTTCATCTCAAACCGAAGTATTACAGAATGATGAAAACGAGCCAATAATTCAACAAGACGGTAGGAGTCAAGTCGAAACCTCTATAGATGAAGGAGCACCTCCAACCACCTTCCAACCAGATCTAAAATGGTTGAGAAATCATCCTCAAGATGAAATCATCGGTGACATACATGATAATGTGAGAACTCGTGCATCCATTCGAGAATGCATGATGGCATGCTTTATATCCCAAATTGAACCCAAAATCGTAGAAGAAGCATTAAATGATTCAGACTGGGTCATTGCCATGCAAGATGAACTACATCAATTTGAAAGAAATGATGTATGGGAACTGGTTTCACGACCAACTCATCAAAACGTCATTGGAACTAAATGGGTGTTCAGAAATAAGATGAATGAGTAAGGAGTCATTGTTAGGAACAAGGCTCGGTTAGTAGCCAAAGGATACTGTCAGGAAGAAGGGATAGATTTTGATGAAACCTTCGCTCCTGTTGCCAGACTCGAAGCTATAAGGATTTTTCTGGCATATGCTGCATGGAAAGACTTTAAAGTTTATCAAATGGATGTGAAAAGTGTCTTCTTAAATGGGCTTTTGGAAGAAGAAGTATATGTAGAGCAGCCTCCAGGTTTTATCTCTGACGTCGGGATGGATAAAGTCTATAAACTCAAAAAGGCGTTGTATGGTTTAAAACAAGCTCCAAGGGCTTGGTATGACACCTTATCATGCTTTCTGATAAGTTGTGGATTCACAAAAGGGATAGTTGACAAAACCCTTTTTAGAATCAAAGATAGAGATCATATTCTGTTGGTACAGATATATGTTGATGATATCATTTTTGGAAGTACAGATTCGGATCTATGTGAAAAATTCTCAAAACTCATGCAAGGAAAATTTGAGATGAGCATGATGGGAGAACTAAACTACTTCCTGGGTCTTCAAGTCAAACAGGAACAAAATGGTATCTTTATCAACCAAGCAAAATATACCAAGGATCTAATCAAGAAGTTTGGAGTTGATGGAAAATCCTCATGAACACTTCGTTACGAATGGATATCGACAACGAAGGAAAGGATGTAGATCAAACGAAGTATAGAGGAATCATTGGCTCTCAATTATATCTCACAGCAAGTCGACCAGACATATCTTTTGCTGTAGGAGTATGTGCTCGGTTTCAAGCAAATCCGAAGGAGAGTCACTTGAGCGCTGCCAAAAAGATACTGAGATATCTAAAAGGGACTCAAAGTGTGGGTCTCTGGTATCCGAAGTGTGATGTCTTCGACTTAGTTGGGTATTCGGACGCAGACTTCGCTGGTTGTAAGATCGACCGAAAAAGCACATCAGGGACATGCCAGTTCTTAGGGGGAAGACTGGTCTCTTGGTTTAGCAAAAAGCAGAACTCTATTGCTACGAGCACTGCTGAGGCTGAATACATAGCGGCTGGTAGCTGTTGTGCACAAATTCTATGGATGGTGCAACAACTTAAAGACTATGGCGTATCTGCCAAAGAAGTCAGCATTATGCGTGATAACAGAAGTGCTATCGCAATAACTCAAAATCCGGTGTTACACTCCAGAACCAAGCATATTGATATAAAGTATCACTTTATTAGAGATCATGTGGAGAAAAAGGATATCAAGCTTGAATACGTTAATACCGAAGACCAGCTAGCAAATATACTCACGAAACCACTTGCCGAAGCAAGATTCTCCACTCTAAGGCACGAACTCGGAATGATCGAGATGAGTTAATGAGAGACAAATGAATCGCTCCAAAAACTGAAAGGACTTATCGGTTATGACATCTTGCAGTTAATGCACATCAGAATCAGGAGTTCACGGATTCATTTAATAGATAAGCTCAAAATTTTGGATGGTTGTAACTTTGATTGGTCACGTCAAATGATCTCAGCCAATCACAACGCTTCACTCTCTCTATAAATAGATCACAACCGAGGAAGGAAAAGGTATCCTAACACCTAACTCCTTGTGTTGTCTTCTATTTTGCAGATATGGATAAAGGCAAAGGCAAAAAGGCTTACTCTGAAGAAAAACCGGTCAAAAAGAGGTTTTCGTTTCGACTGTTGTTGAAGGAAAGCACCAGCAAGCTTAACAAACTGAGAGAGGAGAAGGGCGAACCTCTACAAGGTGACACTTCTGCACATCCTCTAGAACTCTCCGATTCGGAATCTGAGGACTATGTGCCCGAGCCACCTACCATGTCTGTCCCAGGCTTCTATTCTGGGAGCATTGCCCCACCAAACGAGGAACCCTACTGGCCTGATCCAAATCTTGTGCCAAGGCAAACTCCGCCCCCTTCCATGAATGAAACTGGAGATGATGCCTGGAATGACATCCAGGGATGGTACCAAAGGAATCAAGGCCCAGATCAGCCAGCGAATCCTGATCATGACGAGGACTACCTTCGATATCTTGAGATGCTTGAACCAGATGAAGTATCCGACAAGTCCTCGGTACTAGAAAACGAAACTGGCTATGGACCGATGGCTCTATCTTGGGTTCCTGATGCTGCCCCAAGTACTCTACCAACTTTCAGCCCTCCTACTATGGAGAGCAGCCAAGGGCAAAGCCTTATGTCTACTGCAAATAGTAGACATGCGAAGAATAGAGGCAAAGGCAAGGCAAGAAGATAGATGTTATGCCTTGTAGATCAGGGATGGGGTGGTCTGTTTAAACATGTTATCTTGGTTGTCTCCTGTTATCTCTATCAATGAATGGTATTTCTAGTTTGCTTGCGTAGTCTATCTTTCCTTTCCGAAGTGTTAAAATCTTACCGAAGGATGCCAATTACCGAAGACTACTAAAGCACAAAGCAATATATGACAACCGAATTCTAATTGACCGAAGAGTTAAAAGATACCAAATCCCTAATCTTCAACTATTCGGATACACTACTCATGATTGAAGGGTTGCAGATGTATCTTGTTAACTATGCTTCTGGAACACAACCTCAAATGACCGTTCAACTTGAAAGCGTGGGATCGTGTGAGTACACCTGTCAATATCCTATTCGAAGTACATGCTGAGGAATACGCTCCACCTTCTCTGAACTGCCTAACATGAAAGGACTGGTCATCAAGACGTGATAGCAAAATGAGTGTGTTTCTCTCACCTCATTAAATGGCTATTTCACCTCATGGGAAACTACCCTTATCAGTCCAAAGTTCAAATACAGCTTTATGCCATTTTTGCCCCCTCATTAAAGGGCATTTAAGGGTTTTTGTCTCTTACACATAAATACGATCCACTTTTGCTGAAATAACCCGATACACCCGATCCATTATCACTCATCATATATAAATCCCTCACAACCTCACTTTTACCTTTTACCCTCCCAAAAAGCACCCTTACCGTCTAAACCCTACAATCTCTTCAAACCACCAAAAGTTTACAAGCATGTCATCTTCTGGATCAAGCTCTTCATCGGAAAGCTCAAGTTCATCTTCCGATGATGTTGCAAATGTTCATAGTCCGTTGCCAAAACCCTCACCCTTACAGGAAAAGTTACCAGCCACTCAAGAACCGTTTAGACCTCCACCGGTTATAACCAGACCGTGCGAGGATGTGGAAATCTTCAAGTTCTTCTCCACTTCCATCAAAGGTCAGAAGTCAGGCGGTTGCATGGTAAAAGCAGGTTCGATGCTAGATGTGAAGGGTTTCCGTGATAAAGTTCTTGACAAAGACTTTGGAAATCACGTTGTGCAGTGCCTTGAGGATGGTAACCTTCTAATGTTTGTTACTTTTAATCACAAAGCATGGTACCCCATTAATGTAACGCAGTTCTTCATTAATGCTGAAGTACATTCTGTTAATGGAGTTGATGAAATTCACTCTGTGGTAAACGGCACTGAGGTTGTGATATCTCAGGAAGATATTAGGAGAGTGTTTGATTTTCCTCTCTATGGGGATGGCTTTCATCCAGATTGCTCTGAGAAAGAGTATAGCAGGAAAAAGATGTGGAAGAAGATGAAGAATCACAATCAACCCTCATCCTTTCCATCTGTTTTGAAGAAGAAAATGTTGAAGATGGATTATGAATTTGTTATAGATATCCTGAACAAGATTGTTGAAAGCAAACAATCTGGAACTGACGATATATCTGACAAGAAAATGCGGATGTTGTGTGCTCTTCTGGAAAAGTATCTTGTTGATTGGTCACATGTCATTTTCGACTTCTTAGTTGACAACATTCAAACAGGCGTTAACCCCACGACGAGATGGATTGTCGAAGTGCTTGGATATGGGTTCATGATCAGTGCTATTCTGAGAGATAAGAAAGTGAAGGTGCGCACGGGTACCATATCACACCGAAATCATTACCACATGACCTCAAAGCCACCAAACAACCTCAAGAGAAAGGCAGATGAACTGGAAGCTGCCTTGAAAAAGCAAAAGAAAAAATCTCACTCCAAATCGTCCAAAAGTTCAGTTGGACAGGGGGAATCTGAAATGGCTAAAGGCCATGGTTCGGAAGGCTCTACGCATCAACCGAAGGCACTATCTGAGCCCTCTAAACCAATAGGCTCCGAACATGCTAAATCCTCGAAGCCTACCGAATCCTCAGAAGAGGAAGAGCCACGCAAGTCCTCTAAAAAGCGCAAGGCAGGAATTATGGAAGCTGCCTAGAAGAAGAAATCAAAGAAGCATAAACGATCAAAGAGATTGCATGAGAAGGATCTCACTGAAGGCAATGAAGCCGAATCCTCTCATGAGGAGGAGGCGAAAACATCAAAAGAAGTAACCAAGAAAAGGAAGGCCAAACAGCTCAAAAGGCCGAAAAAGAAGCAACGAACTGATCAAAATGTTGAAGTTGAAGTCAATGATGAAACTCAGACAACTGCTGTTTTACCAGCAGAAGAGGAACCAAAGGAAGTCCCACTCGAAGCCAGCCACCGAGTCCTTCCCCCTCCTCTTGATCTTTCCAGGGAAGATAGTGATGAGGAAGATCACACGCCCTTTACCCGGCTAATGACAAAATCCACTCCAATTGGATCTATCTCTGCTCCACCTGTTTCAGAAAAAGTACCATCTCCTGAACCTTTAGTTGCTGAACCAGAAAGTCCTATTGCTCCCTCACCCGAAGTACAACAACCGGTGATCACCTTCCCACAAGAATGAAATGGTTTAGGTTCTGAATCAACCATGATCGAAGAAGAATCAAAAGGAGATGATGCTGATGCCTGTGATCAGTCCTATCGACCAATGTCTGCAACTGTTCAACGACAAATCACAGAGCACATGAATCCTTCGTTGGCCCGAATAATGATTGCTCTTGATTATGTCAATCGACATCTCTGTTTATAATGGCCACATGTATCAACCATTCGGATTGAAGAGCTTCCATCTGTTGCACCCGAATCTAATGCTCCTAAATCTGATTAGCAACTTGTTCTTCATCCTGATCCCATCACTCAACAAATCAATGTCGATGCAGCTCTTGCTCAATATTTAGCACTTGAGGAATCTGAAGCTGAAATGCCTCCTGCCGAAGCCTTGATGGACGAATATTCTCACGAAGAGATTTTACGACGAGAACTTGCTCGTATATACAACTGGAAGGAATGGCGAATGTCAAGTCTTCGTGTTATAGCTAGTACAATTAGCGAAATGGCCGAAGAAGAAGAATGGGCATTGGATTGGATGGGGACAAGATCAGTATTTGACGCCACACGGCCTGATGAAATTGAAAGGGTTTTCGCTGAAAAACTCCAAGGAAAAACTACTCGGTATGGCAAATCTGTTGACTTAAATGTTGGCTACCGAACCCCTCGGGAACGTCTTATGTTAGAAGACATGCAGACTGCCAAAGTTCACAACATCTCTCGAGCACAAACGGAAATAAGGGATCTTCGACCAGATGTTGGACCGAGTCGTCAACAGAATGACGATGATGCTGAGGATTCGGATTCTAATCAGAATCAAGGATGTCGAGATGATAAGGATGATAACAATGATGATGATGATGACAACAATGACCCTTCTGGTGGTCAAGTTCCTCCTTCTCGAGCTATAAATCCTTCTAATACAGGAGTTCAGACTACTCGTGCAAGTGATGAACCTGATCAGCACCATACTGATGAGCCGAAGTCTGCTCCCACCGAATCCATGGACGCACAAATTCTGCTGAGTCCTAGTTCAGCCCGAGATGAAAAACTGGAAGCATCTCGAGGTGCGAATCATGATGGCTTACAGATAGTGGATGAGGAGATGATTACATCTGATCTTAATTTGGTCGATGTTGAGGTCGAAGTTTTTCCAGACTACACTTCGGATGGAAATCTGGAAGCATCTAAAAGTGCAAGTCCCGGGAACTTAGCCTCACCACTCGGCGAAGAAAATCTTGCCGAAGGCAAAGAACTCGTCTTAGTTCAAGGTGAACACATGGAAGCACCTTCTAAGGACGATCATGGCCCTTCTGCTGATGCATCCAAGAGTTCGGATTCGTCTGAGGTAATCCTTGATACCTCTTCTGCTTTTACTTCTCTGTTGAATGCTATACAGGGATTGGCGAAGACTCACGATGCACACTTCAAATCACTAAATGAGTCTGTCATCAAAATCAAGAAAGATATCCGAAGGCAGAAAAAGAAATCCTCCAAATCCAATACAGACGAAAGGATGACTGCTCTTGAGAAGAAGATTGATAATGCCTTCTCTGAAAATCTCATGTCTCTTGGCTCCCTAAAGGATTCGGTAACTGAGTTCACGACAATACAGCGTGATTTGGTTACGAAGCATGCCTTCATTAAGGAACGGCTTGACTTAAACTGCTCGAAACTTGAGACTGTTTCTGGAAGCCAAAATGCGATAGCGTCTCTCGTATGTGAATTCGAATGGACACTAAAGGAATTGCAAGTCTGCATCAACCGTCTAAGCAACAAAGTTGATACACTCATCGGGGTAAATGATGCCAACAAGGGGGAAGAGATGAAAGGAACGTCAACTTCATCCCCGAATACTTACAAAGGAAAGGACATTGTTGTGAGGGATGCTGATGACATCTCACGACAAAGAAGAGACATCCGAAACTTAAGGAAAACTCCATCTCCTTCACCGTCTCCGAAAAGAACACAAGACAAACCTACAGGCGGTGAACCGAGCTCAAAAAGACAAAAGAAACAAAGCAAAGAGCCAAAGGTGATGACTCGAAGAGTTAATGGAGAACCTATCGAGTATGTCCCGTACGAACATGGATCTGGAAAGAAATGGGAAGAATGCAACATTCCACCCTTCTGGAATAAGAAGCAACCCATGGATAGGTACAACTTCTTGCGAGATCACAATGAACGAATCTATGAGCAAAGGAAGAAAAACGAAGAGATCTTCCGAATTCAGCAGGAAGAACAAAAGAGATTTGAGAAAGTCATGAAGAAACTTGAAGAAGCAAATCAGATAACCAAAGCAGTTGAAGGGCAAACCAAAATGATTGGCATAACTCAAATTTTAAGTGCTATGCAACAAAGTTTCTCTGATGGAATGAATGCTCCCGAACTGATAGCATGGTGGGACTGGGGAGTCATAAGGGGAGAAAATCTTGGTGAAGTAGTCCAAAACTATCTGATGCTGAGGCTACACCGTAAATATGCTTTCAAGATTCAAGGTCTCGACACCGTGAAAGCAAGGAAAGAAATCAATGATATGATGCAACTCCAAGAGTATGAAATTTGGGAAAAGGAGAAGAAGAAGAAGACTGGCGAGAGCTCAAAATAAGAAGATCTTTCTTTCTGTCTTTAATTTTTTTTTGTCAGTTTTACTTTTTGCATAGATGTATGAAACTCTTTCATAAATAAAAGACTTCTCTCTTTTGGATCAGCGTGAGTGTGTTATCTAGTTTTGTTTTACTCCTCGTCCAATATGTAAATCTTCAACTATTCTGGCACACTTAATGAAAATCCTTTTGAGGATAAAGAAAGCCGAATAGAATGAATTTAGGGTGTTGGCATCATCAAAAAGGGGGAAATTGTTAGGAACCCCGAGTTGTTGATTTTGATGATACCAAACTATACGAGGAGACCCCTAATTTTCTTAAGTGTCTTAGAATAGCTTATGCTTTTGTCTTGGTCTTGTAAGGTAACCGAATCCTTAAGTCTCGAAAGGTTTGTGTCTTACATACCGAAGTCATGAAGACTTCGATTGAAGAGTATTTCATCCGAAGAACCGAAGACTCGAAGACACGAAGAGTTAAGGAACCAAAGACTAGGATCTTAGGCCAAAACCGGGAAGGGCCAAGATTTTATAACCGAGCAATCTAGAATGTGATTGACTCGAGGAGTTTAAGAGGAATGATAAGGTCAATCATTCTTTCTCACAACCAAGGCAAAGACATTCTCTGATAAGTTGTCTTATCTATTGCCTTGATAATGGGTATAGCTGAATGTCATTTTGGGTTCTATGCAACAATCCCAAGGAGCATTTAATGATTGTCACCTTTTTGAGAGACAAAAGACATTTTGTCCTTATACAAAAGTGGACAAACGGCTAGAAAGTACTGACATTCTGAAAAAGGAGAAAACTCTACCCATTGGATATTACACACTAGACAATAGGTTTGAATTTCAATCTCCCTCCAACGGATCTGAAATTCCACCTATAAATACCCTTGCCCCATCTCACTTTGACAAGGTTGAAAATACGCGAAATATTGTCATTCATGTGAAAAATTTTCTAGTGTGATATTCGTAAGCTTATTAGGTGATATTCAGATTTATTTGGAAATTCTTGTGTGATTAAGAAGCTAATCAAGGAAGCAAATCACAAGAATTTCAAGTTGGAGAATCATCACAACCTTTCAACCATCTCTACAAGTGAAGTAGAAAGAGGCGGAGTAAACTTGGAAGAAGCTGAAAAACCTACAACAACAAGGCTGCCGGGCTTAGTGATCAAAGGAGCTTGTTGTAACGAAGTTGTACTATAAAAGGAGTTTATAGTGCAAACCTTCACGTGTTGTGAGGAAGAGTGGAGTAGGCTTAGTTAACAGCCGATCCACTATAAAAACTCTCTCTCTCTCTCTCTCCTTTTTTACTTTACGTACTGCATTGCATACTCTCTTCAAACCTAACATCATTTACAAGAAAAACCTAAGTGCAAAGTTAAACTAAAACTTGATATAATCTCTCCGCTGCGTTTAACTCTCTATTTCAAAAAGTTTTCAAAAACCCCTTGAGTCTATTCAACCCCCCTTCTAGACTCATATCGTTACCATCGGGACCAACAAAATATATATGAGAGCAAACCCAGCCTACATCCACTCTACTCCTTTCACTATCTTCAATCACTCAGATACAATAGTGAACACCAAGTGCCAACCCAACACTTCTATCTACACCTAGTAGAGATTTTAGTATTTCGCACAAAGCTATACTCCTACACCAATGAGGGTCTCACACAAAGCTACACTCCTACACCAACGAGTGTCTCGCACAAAGCTACACTCCCCAGGTTTTTCACAAGCTCATCTTGTTACTCAGCCCTCTATCTGCACTTAGTAGAAATTTTAGTACAAAGTAGTAAACGAAAATATTTTTCTCCAACTCTCAGGAACTAGAAATATGGATTTTTGATTTTTCGAATTTTTCTTGCTTTGTTATTCTCAGATGTTTCTCACTGCTTTTCTTGCCTATCACTTGTATATCTCCGTCTCTCTTTGGTCTTTGATCAAGTGTCCCGTATTTATAGATGAAGAAAGAATTAATCCGTTGGAGATAATTAATTCTTTATTGTCAATTCCATGTGCTGATGGTAGTCTCCATGTGGTTTAGGTGGTCTGGTGAGTTGAAACTCCATTGTTGTATTTCTTCAGACCTTTTCCTCTTTTCTTTGCATCTTCAGATATTCTTGCGTGATGCCTCCTGATATTCTGGTCATCAGTCTCTCCTCTCTTCAAAATATACAGATCAGTCAAATGTCTCCTCTCTTCAAAATATACAGTTGCCTCCTCCGCTTCAGGCAAGAAATATTCCTAACATACCTATCTCTACATATAGAGTACGTAGAGATACCGTATTATGGTTGTGGAGTTCATGGGTCGGGTCATATAGAGTGTATTCTTTTCGAGGAGAGGGAGGAGTACATTCAAGATCACCAACTGATCCTATTAATCTATTATTATAACGGTGTTAAAGTACCGAGTAACCTATGTTCGTCTACTCGCAAGAACCTCTAATTGCTGCAAGTGCAGTTTTGAAAAAGCAACTGTCCTCATCTTGAGTGAAGGCTTGATTAGCGAGCAAGTTAGCCACCTTATTATGTTCCCTTGGAACTTGGCTAAAGCAGATCTTTCACTACTACAGAAAACACATTTAACGTCGCCTAAACAACGTCGGTTTTTAAAAAATCGACGTAAAAAAGATACGACGTCGGTTGTAGTACATAACCGACGTCATTAAATTTACGAAAATAAAACGACGTCGGTTGGGTAACCAAACCGACGTCCTATTTAATATTTTAATTTTTATTTTTTTTAAATAGAAATTACGGCGTCGGTTCTGGGCAGAACCGACGCCGTAAATTAAAATAAAAAATGACGACGTCAGTCCGTGGGTGAACCAACGTCGTATAATTATTATTACTTTTTATTAATCTAATTAATAAGGTTTTCAGATTAAAAAAAAAAAGAAATAAATGGGCTACGGCGTCGGTTGTGAAGAAAACCGACGCCGTAGGGTTTTAAATAAAAGCCCACTAGATCTGCGCGAACAGCAGATCTGGAATTCACAACTCAAATTATTTCCTCCGCCATCCCCCCTCTCCACGCTAACA
>NXFB01001990.1:0-14089 GCA_002525835.2 Ipomoea batatas
CATATCTGGATATTGATATGTTTATTTGAGGTTGTAAGTTTAACCTTAGCGTTTGGGTATAGGAAAGATACCTAAGCGTGGCGGTAACATCCAGTTTTCTGCTAGTTAGACGCTTCCGCAATGTATTATAATTTAAGGATTTTGTAATAAATCCAAGAGGTGAAAATTGGGGTGTTACAGTTGATAAAATCTTTATTATTTTTATATGTTCTCTCAAGATTATTCAATCCTAAAATAAATAGTATTTTGAATAATGATGCTATGAGTTTATTGAATAACATAAATTTTGTTGGATATTTCAATTAATGATTCGCGATAATGACAAATGATATTAATGGTGAGAACGTGCATGATCGGTATGTACCTTGTATTTGCAATGGTTTGTTAGAAACATCTATAGTGTTGATAAGAAAAAAAGAATGAATCGCAAAGATAGAACATCGTACAAATGTTTATCAAAATTAAATAAATATCTTGTGTGAAACATCTCAGGTGACACGAGTAACTCTATTTAGTTAAAATGTAACAGTTTTTTATGGATTCATAAAATAATGTTATATTTAAAGAAAATAGTATTATACTTTTGAAGTTAAATGGTCTCACATAAAATTTATTATTTACCATTTAATTATTTTATCTAATAGTGGTCTAATTTCATGTTGGGGACATGCTAATCTTTGATTTACGGGAAAGTCCAAAGTCATTACCTAAATGCGTGCCTTGATTAAAGTTTAATTACCCTGTACCTCTAGTTGTCAAAGGACTACCTTAGATTACACATAATTGATAGGTACAAATACAAAAACAAAAACAAAAAAAAAAAACAAAAAAAAAAGAAGAAGAAGTCAATAAAAGGCTCTCACAGATTGCAAAAATCGCTCGCCCGATTTTTTTTTATGTTTTTATTATTTTTTATAGTTGTTTTAATTTTTTTTAAATATTTAAAAAATATTTTTATGTCTTTACGCCTTAATAGTTATTCATTATTAGTATATTACTTTTTTTTTAGTATTATTGACTTTGGTATAATGCAGTATCTGTTCGCCTTCACTAAAACTCGAGCTCACCCTCTTTCATATGGGAATGCAACCGAGTGCCACTAGATCACAAGGTCTTGGCATTTAGTGTATTATTTTATTAAGTTATTACAAATTATTTATTAGACTATTAGAGTATTAGTTAATACATTATAACATTAATAATTTAAATGTTTATGATTTAAAATTATTAAAATATTTATATTAAAAAATAAAAATAAAAACCGCCTAGCCGCACCGTCGCGGCGGAGGCCAATTTCGGTCGGGCACCGCCTAGCGCCGATTAATCGGCACCTAGGCGTGATTTTTGCAACACTGACAGTGAGTCAAACCTGAAACCTCATTCCATGTAAATTGACACCCTAAAATACTCCCGAGGTCTATAAATTTAGTTGACCACTAAGGACATCTCCCATGATTTAAAAAATGAGGAGAAAGAGAAAGGGAAAGAATAGACTTGGATGGAGTAAGAGTGGGGAGGAAGATCAGACAATCTCCGGAGAGAGAGTCTGCTCCGGGAAATGTCCCCTAGAGCGTGTGGCGCTGGCGCATGAGCAAGACTGAAGATGGTGGGGGATAGGTTATCCCCACCATCTACTATATATTAAAAAAAAAAATTGTTTTATACACCAATCCTATCTAACAATTATCAACATCACAAACCAACACAAAAATAATGTGTTACTGTTTATCCTTAACGTGTCCCGGGTCATTAACAAATTGACTTGTTAATGACTTGTTATGTTTTGTGTCTTAACGGATCAACTTATTAAATCTATTAAGAACTCGTTTAACCTGTTAATATTATCGTGTTAACCCATTTAGACAAACATGTTTATAACCCGCTAAAAACTATTTAAAAACTATTTTTTTAAAAAAAACTAAAGACTTGGATGGGGATTTAGTTAATGCATATAAATTATATGCATAAAAGAAAATGAATGATGAGTACGTGTGTGGGGTGCATGCTACCAGCCCAACGAGAGCTTGCATCGTACGTGCTTTCTAGGCAGGAGACAAACCAAATTGAATGAGATTACAATACATATCATGAATATGACTAAGGATGAATTTACTACATCAAATCAAAACCCAGCTTACACCAATTATTGATGTTCAACAATTTGAAATTTGAATTTTTATTGTATTCAATTTTATTCTTAAAAAATAATATGGACTTTTTTAATTATAATTTTTGGATGTTATTTTATCATTTTAGGAATGTTATGAATTGAATTTTTTTTAGTTTGTTTGATGGATTGAATTTATGTTTTCTTTTTTATATAACTTTACTTCAAATTTTAGTTTTTTAAAACTATATTAATAGGTTTAGGGATTTATATGGGTTTCGTGTCGTATCGTGTCACACGACCTAAAATCGGCATGCTGTTTACAAATCGTGTTCATGTTTATGTTAAGAATTTTAACCCATTAACCTACACAAAGAGTCAACAATCGCCTGCACTGAGGCTGGAACCCACTCCAAAGTGTAAACCGGGTGCCACTAGACCACAAGGTTTTTAGCTACTGTGTTCGTGTTTAGTCTTATCATGTCAACCAATTAATGTACATGTATACACGCATTGTCAAGTCTATTGCTCACAAGCTTATTTCATCTGAAGTATGCACGTTTAGCGACATTATGCTTGCATTTTTTAAAGAAGAGATTACGTTTGCATTTAAAAAAAAAAAAACTTTTTTATTTTATTTTTTAAGTTTTAAATTTTATTAATGTTTTGGTATATATAGTATTTAAAATTTAATTTCAATTTTTTTATTTTGTTATTTAAATTTATTTTTATTTAAAATTGAAATTATAATTATAAAGTTAAAATTATTAATTATAGAAAAGTAAATAAATAAATATATAATGTGTATGGGAGAAATAGGGTACATAAAAAATGGAGAAAAGGATTGGAGAAAAAAAATAAAAGAGAATGGACTCTGTTTGGCAGAGCTTATTTAGGAGCTTATAGCTTATTTTAAGCTACTAATAAGCTATAAGCTCTGTTTGGTAATGTTTCTAAAATAAGCCAATAGCTTAAAATAAGAGCTTATTTTTTAACGCTACCTAAGGTAGCGTTTCAAAATAAGCTAGTAGCTTCCTAACATTTTTTTCATCTTTAACCTTATTATTTTAAACAAATGACATCATTTACACTTCCCAATTAAAATCTTTTTGGCTAAACCTTTTTGACTTTTTTTCTTCAATATGTTTAGTTGTAATTTCAATTTGACATTTTTGTTTGAACATTGATTTTTGTATGAATTAATTTATGAATTATAAACATTTTGTTTTACTTTATATGTTTTCAAATATATGCTCTTACTTTATATTTTATTAAAATATATTGATTTCACTATTTTATTTTTAAATATATAAACAAACATATTTAAATTTAAACTATTTAAATTGTATGAATATGTCCTTTTTAGTCTTTTTACATTTATCAGTTTATCAAAAAGTTAATTTTACCAAACACTTTTAAGCATAACAGCTAGCTTAACAGCTCTTCAGATTTCAATTTCGAGCTTATAGCTTTTCAGTTTTCAACTATTTTTCAGCTTTCAGCTAGGTTTGCCAAACATAGCAGATTATATGATGATGTGGAAGAGTTTGGGCTCACAAATTAGAGAGATAATGAGAGCGCCATTGTGGATCAATCCTTATATCATGGATCAGGGTTCATAGTGCACTGTGGACCCTGATGCATGTGTATGTGTCTCATATTGTCAGTTTTTATGTTTTGTGTCATGAAATTCTGTACCTTTAATATGAATTCTATACCTGAAACAAATTAGTAATTGTGTCTTATGTTATGAATTTTTGTATCTTGTATTGTAAATTCTCTACCTATGCACGCAAATTCTGTACCTAAATCATATTTGAAAAATAAGTAAATATATAACTTGTGTATGTGTCTTGTGTTATAAAATTTTGAGCAAATTGCCATTTTAGTCTACTGACTATAGGGGTCCTGTTAATTGCAGTCCACAACTTTCAAAACTGTTAATTTTGTACCTTAACTATTTAATTTCTATCAAGTTCGGTCACTCCGGCCAAATGTCGCCGGAAAATCCTAAACCCTAAAATAATGAGGGTATTTTAGTCTTTTCACACCTAATTTTTTTTTCCGGCGAGCTCATCTTTTCTTTTTCTTTTTCGGCGGACGAAAATGGCTTCTCCGACGGCGGTGTTATCTCTATGACGTGAACCGGTGGTCCTGATCTGCGCCTATCGGCAGCTCCATTTCCCACAGCAAATCGATCACCGGTAACGGGAAGTACTCGTCCGCCGCCAGCCTCATCTCCGAATTTGTCCGCTTCTTCCCGCCGATGTTGATTATTCCGTCGAAACTATACCCAGATGTTCTGAAATCTCAAAGCATGTGTTCTTGATTTCTGCGCCTCCTTAATCATTTATTCAAATTTTTTTTATTCTTCTTGGCTGCATTTTCTCTTTCAGTGTTGGAAATCAATGGCCTACTCTATACGACATTCAACTTTTTCAATCTCCAGTTCTGATTTAATTTGTAATTGATTCCCAGGAAGGAGTTGGGTTTGAAGTTGAATTCAATTTCTAGGTTTCTGGCATTGACCCAAATTGCTAAAACAAAAAATTTGTCGACCAAGAGAGTCTCTGTACATTGCCTCTGTTGCAAAGTTTGGACCTTTGGATTCAAGAACCTAGAGCTCGAACATTGGCCCCGCAGTTCACGCCGTATAGATAACATCGCCGCCGGAAAATCTATTTTGGTCCGCCGGAGGAGGAGAAGAAAAGATGTGCCTGCCGGAGAAGAAAAAATAGGTGTGAAATGACTAAAATATCCTCATTATTTTAGGGTTTAGGATTTTCCGGCGACATTTGGCCGGTAATTTGGCCAGAGTGACCGAAATTGATAGAAATTGAATAGTTAATGTACAAAATGAACAGTTTTGAAAGTCGTGGATTGCAATTAACAGGACCCCTATAGTCAGTAGACTAAAATGGCAATTTGCTCTAAAATTTTGTACCTTACGAGTATGAATTTTGTAACTCATCGTTTTGATCCAGGGTTCATAATGCTATGTAGACCCTAATGCATGATATAAATGATGCCCTAATGCTTCAATCAACTTATTAGCGATGTTGCTAGGGAATGATGTTGTGTTGACATTAGCAAATATTGATTCTAGGAGACTAGTTGAATCAACAATGGTTCTTCCCTTTTCTCACTTTATAATCTCTTCTTCTACTTTCTCTCCAATCCTTCTCCGTTTCTTTTTCTTTTTTTTGGTGGGCCCTACTCATCCAAACTACTACACATGATCTATTATATACCACAATTAATATAATTAAAATGTTTTAAAATATCAAATATAAAAATTAAAAGATCATAAACGGGAGGTGACAATGTGGGGGTTCAAACCCTACTGGAAACATGTATGTAAAAAGGCCTAAGGGTGATGAAAAGTTTGGATTAAATCCCTCGTGCGCAAGATAGTGGGCTAAATGTGCGACGCATGATTTACCTAGCTCTAGGGACAGGGTCCTGTGAGTTTAGATTTAGTTTAGCAAAATTGCGATCACCTAAATTTAAAAATAATTAATAGGAAACTATACTAGATATTATTTTATAATAATTAATACATATTATTGTTGGATACACTAATCACTGAACTTAATGGCTTCAGTCTTTAATCTAACTTTTCATTAATTTATGCCAAATGGAATATTAATAATGAATCCGTTATAGTTTTTGAGAGAGCTGAAATTTAATGGTGGTTATTTTAAATGCAATTAATTAATTACTATCCTTCTGTTACTTAATATTTTTTAATCAATTCAATTAATTATGTGTGTATATATATGTCAAGTCTATATACACACCACAAAAGAAAGAAAAAAATTTACACATTAAATTTTCTAACTTACCTTAGACTAATTTTACGCCCTCATTACTCTTAATAAAGGGCGTTGGAAGGGGTAAATCGGCAAACAATCAGTCCTCAGTTTCTACTCCGGCCTGAAAAAATTATTCATCAATTATAAGAATGAGGAGTCATGATAATAAGCACTTTATCGTTGTATTCTTACTAATTACTATTTTCTCTTCATTAGCATTAGCATTAGCTACACCTATACCTTCCCCTCTAGAAGAGATTAATAATATAGCTATAGACGAAGAATGGAATGATGGAGTAGAAAGCTGCATTGCTCTTTTAACTAAAGGTAATTTTGATCCTAAAATGCTTTGTAAAAAGGCTTGGAACTGTGCATTATACAGGAAAGATTGCGATGAATTTGGCGACAATTAATTACTGGATAAATAATAATGATTCATGATTTATTATATGCATGTGATTTAATTGTTATGTGATTATTTGGAGTTGTAAACGTGGATGGATCTACAATGAGGGCAGTTGCCCCCGTCACCGACCCCTCCCGACCGCTCAAATGTAGCAGCGCCTTAAAGTGCGGTAGCTTAAAAAAGACACCAATAGTGTTAACAAAATGCACAACAATAAAACGTTCAAATACACCACAAAACGCACAACACACCCAAAAACAATGCACCATACCTCCCAATACCTAATTGTGCATTTTCGAACAATGTATGGTGCGTTTATGCATACGTAATGGTGTGTTTTTTGTGATGCGTACTTAATGTTGTGTTTTTTGGTGTATTTGTACATATTATAGGCCCATTGATCAAGTTAGTTTACCCATTTTCATGAGTCGGTGTGCATAAGTCATATCCATTGGTTTTCAAAAAAAAAAAAGAAGTCATATCCATTGATCTTTGAATGATAAATGGCTAGGATTTTGTGTTTTTTATTTAAATCCCTTTTTTTTTTAATTAGGAGTTGTTTGGTAACTTGGGTGTGCATTTAAACTTTATTTAGTATTATTTTCAGATATTGTGCATGGCTTTAGGGATATGTTTTGAGGGTAATGTAGGATTTATTTACTGATCTTTGATTTATGGATATATAGATAGGATTTTTTATGTGTTTTTTTATTGCTAGGATTTTTATTTTTTTTAATGGTGTAGTACGAGAAGCACGTGGTTCTTCTATGCGCAACCGTGTGCATTTTTGTGTGCAACTATGTAGAAATACATGGGGCATACTCGATCGGAAAAGAAGACAACATATTTTTTTGATTTTTTTATTGGACAAAAACCCTCAGTGAGAGCGCAAATTATACCGTGGACCGCGCATCAAAACGACGTCGTTTTGATTAATGAAAACATACGGATGAATTCGCGACATAACAATATATGTTCATATACACTGCAGTTACATTTCAACACAACTATAGTTACATTTCGATATAAGTACAGTTTCATTCGATAATATAAAACACAAATGTGAAACTGTTATTCAGTATCAGTTCATATACACTACAGTTACATTTCAACACAACTATAGTTACATTTCGATATAACTACAGTTTCATTCGATAATATCAAAACAAATGTAAGGCAGTATCTTTTGAGATGAACTGTAGTGTCAATTACGGGCTCCGTCTCCCACTTACTGAAACGACGTCGTTTTGGAACCACAATCCACAATGCATTGTGGACCGCGGTCCATGATATAAGAACTGCAGTGAGAGGGGTACAAGGCAAACATAATTCAAAACACCTATTTCGTAATAAGGATAAGCAAAACATCAAATTCAACCATATTGGAGAGGTTCTCAACACACTAAGTGGAGCTAAATTTAGCTTAGAGCTTGTCCCTAACACCGGCCAAATTCTTAAGCAAAGGGGAATCTGACTTCGAGTTCTACTCTCACAGATCCCTGTTGAAGAAATCCCTACATAGAGAAACAATATGGTTAATCACTGTTCGACATGTTGGTTACCCATAAATTGAACTTATTTAATTGACTCATTTTAAGGAATTACATGATTTAATTACTTTTTTAAAAGTTTAAGGCCTAATTGATTTATCATATAAAGTTCATTAACAACTCAATTAATTCTTAGATAATAGATTGTTAGCATGACCACATGATCGAGTTCATGCACGAATTCTCTCACCTAATTAATGAGTCTTCGTGATTTACCTCTCTATAACTCCACTATCTTATTCATCTCTAGAGCTGAGAGAATTTTGTCTTTTGTAAATAAGGATACGGAATCTTGTATTAATATGTAGATGTGAATTGTCAAAAAACTCGGTTGTAATATAAATTTGAAAATCCTTAATGTGAAAAAATACAATTAAAAAAAAAAAGGTCAACATAGTCAAAGTCAACTCACGATAGTTCAAATAGAAAATATGGCCGATCAAATCTTCCACTTGTCGGCAATTTCAATCTAAGAACTTTCAATACGACGTCGGTTCAGAGGTGATCGATTCTGTCAAGGGGTTCGAGTGATGGCGGCGGCTATCGGCGGCGGAAATGGAGGAGGAGGAGGAAGAGCGCCGGAAGCACCAAAGATTATATGGAACGAGAGATCGCAAAGGTTCGAGACAGATGACAAGAAAGCGTATTTGGAGTACGAGCTGAAACACGGCGGCACAACCATGGACATCCTCCACACCTACGTTCCTCCCAGCAAGCGCGGCCTCGGCCTCGCCGCTCTTCTCTCGGAATCGGCTTTTTCTCACGCCAAGGCACACTCGCTCTCCGTTATCCCATCCTGCTCTTATATCTCCGATACTTTTATTCCTCGGAATCCCTCGTGGAATTCCGTCCTGTACAAACAGGATACCAAATCAAATATCTGAAGCAGATTTCTGGTTCTCCATGGAACCGTTAAGGTCCGCCCTCCTAATTTCTCATTATAGATGTCTTTGGATTCAGATTTTTTTTGTATTCTGTAATTGTGTCATATGATTTTTTGTTTTGTTGATTTTTATTGGGATGAGAATTGGATAAACTGTTTAGTACTTTGTCCCATTTTTTAGCTTCAGAATTTTGTGTTTTTTTGAATAGTTATGGAGACAAGAAATTAGAAATCAGCCTTTACCTCAATTCAGCAGCATATTGCAATGCAAAAACAATGATGATCAATCACATTTTTCATTTCATGTTGTTAGGTTGATGGATATGATTTTGTAAAGCCCTTTTGAGAACCTATGATAAATGAGAATCCTCTTTAGAAACGATTTTCGTTTTCCAAATTGACAAGGCAAAAAATCTAGTAACAAAGAATCATTTCAAATCATGATAAGCTAAAATTGTTTTCCAGGATGGGAATAAGGGTTTTTTGGCCCTGTTTCTCTCTGAACTTCACATACATTGATGGTCCAGTATTCTACTCCTCTTCATTGGCCACTGTTATGTTTCCCTGGGCTTTTTTCAATGGTTTATCTCATTAATTGGTTGTTGTCATGATTTCCCCAGCTAACCATTTTGTAAATCCTTGTTTACACAGATTATTCATACACTCCAAGAGCTGTTATTGTTGGTGGCAACTGATTTCTGCTGCATTATGATAGAAACCTAGGAGGCACTGGTGAGAGTTAAATTCTCTTGTTTTGTCTTTGAATGGATCTTTTAATAACTGTACAGCAGATGATGCTTAAGTTGTATGGCAATCAGCATGATCTTATTGCATTAATCAATAAATGAAGAGATATTCCAATTACTTGCCCACATAAGGCGAAGTCTATCGTCTCAAGGGGTGGTCCGTATAGGATTCTGAAGGGATAAATCATAGTGACTCAATGACTTATTAGGTAGGAGGACCAGTGTCTGGTGCCCACAAAGAGTCACCCTCACAAGAAGGTGAGACTCCTACACTGTGGCTTCCGGTTCTCGATCCAGCATCTTTGCGTACAATTTGTCAACCAAAAATCAAATGAACTATCCGTGTGGACGAAATATTCCAATTATTGATTCTTACCAGCTAACCCAAAATTTGTGTTGAATTCTATGCATCACTGTGTGTATATAAGTTTGGTAAATAAAATCTTGAACAGACACAATTTGACTGCTCACCAGAAGTAAGCATAGGCATGTCATGTAGTTCTTCATTCTCATAGAGTGCAATTTGAAAATACTGCAACCTTAGGATTGCTTTTATGATTTTTTTTTTTTTTTCACAATTTAGCCTTCACACTTGAACTTGTTGACTATGGTTAGTAATGAAGTTTTACCTCACTTTTTCTAAGAGTTAATTACCGATTTGGTCCCTCGACTATGAGGATTTCACCACTTTGGTCCTTGACTTTCAAAATTGTCCAATTGCATCCTTGACTATGCAATTTCTTTCCAAAATGGTCCTCTGTCCAAACAACCGTTTATTAGACGTTAAAACTAAGGGATAGAAATGTAATTTCATTTGCTTTGCCTTCTCATGTGTTTATTTTCATCTCAGTTGTTTGACTTCGTTTACAGAACAAAGAAATGAAAGAGAAACCTAAATCCTAAAAGCTAACTCCAAATCTCAAAATCTTCCAATCCTGAAAATGGCAACCTCTAAGCTCAATCCAAACGCGTGCCGTCGGCGTATCACGCGGCGGAGGACTTCTCCGACCAGTGGTGGGACCTCATCCGCTCCTCTCCCTGGTTCCGCGACAACTGGCTCTGCGAGTGCTACGCCGATGTGGACGACTTCTATTTCAACTTCGACTCCAACCCTTTCACCGGCGAAACTGTTGTCGACTCGGGTAACACCGACCAGGAAGAGGCTGAGACGGATCTGAGCTTGATTTACTGGATTGATTGGCCAGAGAATTCAAAAGCAAAGATTCAAAGTCAGGAAAAAAAAACAGCGATTGCTCTGCTCATAACCCTCTGCCGCCGGCGATTCCACCCAGAAACGGCGCTTCGACGCGGATTCAAAGTCAGAAAAAAAAAACACAAAGAAAACAGCTTGGGCGAGTCCCTGGGCGGCGATTGCTCTGCTCATAACCCTCTGTCGCGGCGATTCCGCCCAGAAACAGCGCTTCGACGCGTCGTTTTGAATGGGGCCATGTGCGGCATCACTAACATCAGCGAACATGAGTGTATTATTAGGGAAGAAGATGAGTGCTGATTGATTTTCCTACTTTACCCTTGAAAATAGACGGAAAAATAGACTGAGGACCATTTTGGTTAACGTTTGCATAGTCGAGGATGCAATTGGACAATTTTGAAAGTCAAGGACTGAAGTGGTGAAATCCTCATAGTCGAGGGACCAAATCGGTAATTAACTCCTTTTTCTTCTCTCTCCTAAGTCGCACTTCAACTTCACGACTTAATGGTTGGAAACATAAAAATATAAATTACTAAAATTCATTACACAAATGCTTTTTTTAAAGGAATAATGATTAAAATAGTCATTGAACTACACACGAAATGAATTGAGTAATTCAACTCAATAAAATGTAATTAATTTGTTTTATAAGCTAAAATTATGCAATTAAATCAAAATTGACATACACTCTCGGTTCTAGGAGGGTGGTTGTTTTTTCTCTTTTTAAAATTTGGCTTTTTTATAATTATTAAAATAAATTTAAAATAATTTTTTTAATCGAATAATTGTTACATTAACAAAAATTAGGAGTGACATATCAATTTTGATTTAATTGTAAGATTTTAGATTGTTTAGAAAGTTAATTATATTTTTGTGTGTAGTTCAATGACTATTTTGTAGGGGTGAGCAAAACGGTTCGGGTTACCCGAACCGAACCGAAAAACCGATCGGTTCATGTTTTAGAAGAACCGAATGGTTCGGTTAAAAACTGAACCGAACCGAGAAAACCGAACCGAACCGTAAAAACCGAAATATTTTATAATTAAATTTAAATATATATTATATATAATTATAAATATAAATATATATATATATATATATATTTATATATTATTTATAAATACGTAATATATATATTTCAAACTAAGAATGAATTTGGAAATAGTGGAATGAATTTCCAAATTCATTTTAGTTTTGGAATTTAATTTCTAGTTTTATTTTTTATTTTAATTTGTTTGAATTGTTAATTTGTTATGGTGGTGGTATTTATTATTTAAATATTAAACTTTGGATTTGGGTTATGTGATGTTTCATGTATAGTAAATACGGTGCCCCGCTAACCTCCGATCGCCTTGTCTCATAGGAAATGTTAAAATTCGGGAGCCGTAAACCGAACCGAACACCGAACCGAAGTAAATCCGAACCGAAACCCGAACCGTTTCAAACCGAACCGAACTCTAATGTTAAACCGAATGGTTCAATTTTTTTATTTTATTTTTTTAAAAAACCGAACCCGAACCCGAAACCGAAGAAAACCGAACTGAAGACCGAAACGCCCACCCTACTATTTTGAGCCTTAATCTTAAAAAAGAATTACTGTGATGAATGTCAAATGGTTGCTTCGTTGCACTTGGGAGAAATAAAAATATGAGATGACATTCCATTATTAATGCAACTTTGATCAACTATGATTGCTGAGAAATAAGGGTAAATTGTGACGGTTCTTAGATAGTAACAATAAGAGCATGTTTGGTTGGGTTGGATAGAAAAAGTTTTTCGAAGAAAAAGTTTTTTTTTTTTTTTTGAATACTATTGACCCTGTTACATGTAGTATCTGTCCATAAATTTGAAGAAAATGAAAATTTCACCCGTTTGGTTCATTGTGTAGTGGTATTTTAATCTTTATACTCATTATTCTTACCATTTAACCCCAACCAAACAACAGATCAATATTTCTAGTAATTTTCGCGCACCAAAAGGGGTGTTGTTTCATAGTTACTTTCTCAACAAAATGGAGCACAAAGAGTCAATATTTTCTAGTAATTTTCGCGAACCAAAAGGGTGTTGTTTCATAGCTACTTTCTCAACAAAATGGAGCACAAAAAGTCAATATTTTCTAATAATTTTCACACCTGTGAAAGTGCAACTAGGTGGCACTAGATCACAAAGTCTTTGATATTTTCAATGAAATTTTAATTCTCTTTCTCTTCAAATATTTTTTCACAAACCAAATAGTCAAAAGTTTGCATGTTCTGTATATCCCTCTTTTATCTTACTTTTTCATGAAAACCCATTTACTATTGGGGGAAAATAAAGGTGAAAAAACTCAAAACACTTCATCAAACATCAATCAAAATGACGGAAAGGCCATATGACCTATCGAGTTAAGAAATAAATTTCGAGTGAGTTTATCTGGACAAATTTAACATGTTATTGACTTTTGATACGTGCCAAATACAGTGAGAAAAAGTGGAAAGAATGTTGGCGCAAAGACAAAAGAGAGTGAGGAAAAGTTGAAAGCATATGGGGCTCCATTGCATCTAAGATCTGATCAAATGCATGAGAGCGTAAGGGGGAGGAAACTATCATCATTAGCTTTGAGCTGAGGAAATTAAAGACGATTTAATTTATATTTTATAATTGTAAGTGGACCAGAATAAAGACAGTACAAAATTGTTTGTCCAGCCTCAGGAAATGCTAAACATGATTACATTGTTAACATGCCCTGGCCTGGCTGGCTATCTAGCTATATATTCTTCATTCTACTTCAAACCGACACAACACAGCAAAATGACTTGCAAAAAAAGCTAGCTTTTGATGTGGTTTGATCTTGCTAGAGCAATTCTCCAAGATCCATCATTGTATCAAAGATTGAACATGCATCCACTGCTCGAATGATCTTGCTCGGAATTGCACTTAAAGTCGAAATTAAAGATATATAACTCATAAGATAAATCTAAAAACACCCTTAAGAGTAATTTTTTGTTCAATTTTTGTCAAACTTTTGCAAGGTGGCAGAGATATCGAAGAAGTAGGACAAAGAAGGTGAGAGTTATATAACTTGAACCAAGCACCCCAACTCAATATCAAGTCACTCAAAGATAGGTTTCAACATTACAGAATACTATGGTATATAGACTTGAATTGAATTGGGTTATATAATACAAGAGCCCTCTAATTTGGTTGTGATAGTGAGTAGTGATGAGTTTCAAAGTTGTGTTGTGCTTTAATTATGATCACTTTTATTTTAATGCGAAGACAAAGCCTGAAATGTCCAAACTTCAACTCCACTATCATTGTAGATGCTGCCCTACATATATAGCAACTTAACGTGGTCACAATATCACATTACCGTAATATATATATATATAT
>NXFB01002002.1:0-13979 GCA_002525835.2 Ipomoea batatas
TGGACCATCTTTAAGTTGCTCTTTATCACCATTCCCTTGCAACTCCACACTTTCTTCCCAATTCAAAGTTTCCATTTCAATTCCCTCATTCACTTTCTCATCATCATCATCTTCATCGTCACTCTCCTCTTCATCACCACCTTCACTTGGTGTGAACAACTCATGTATAACATCTTCATAAGGACTTGAACCTTGAATGGGTTCTTGAGTTGTCAAGCTTTTTCCTTGAGCCTTAAGATCTTCCAATTGAGCTTATAGCATGTTCATTCGAATGATTAAGTTATTCATCATGGACCTCGTCTCTTCATCAATAGGTTGGCTTGCTTGAGAAGGTTCTTGATATAATGGCTCTTGAGGTTCCCATTGATTATTGGCATCTTCTTCCTCACTTGGTCTCATGGGATATCCACCATGCTCAATGTCATTGACAGTTCAGTATTGCGTAGTGGTTGAGGTGTCATGTATTGTGGATGTGTGTGTGTAAGAATAAAACGAAGAGTCTAAACTCCCCGAGTGTTGGTCTCGAAGGAGGGACATGGAGGTGTGTCATATGCTATTGCTTTTGGTCAATCGAATCATGTGATGCATTGAGTATGTGTAGTGAGTGTTGTGAATGGCAATTGAGAGGTGTAAATGATCATAAGGTAGTGTAATTCGAATGTAGGAAATAAGAAATAAGATATTAAAGATATAAAAATAAGGGATTGGATCGTGTTCATCTATGTTGCATTCTAGTGTGTCTCAAGTAGTGGATAAATGATGCAATCATGTTGGCTATTCAAGAGTGTGTCTTCTAAGTCCTTTTTCACCTTTGTGTACTAGGGCATCTTAGACAGTTAGACTTTGGAGTGCCTTTTAGCAACCAAAGTCCTAAGAGACATTTTATCAAGCACCTTAGCTACACACTTTCCTACTATTCCTAATATGAATTCGATAGGATCTATGATTGCCATAAAGCTTCAATCTCAACTCTAATCAAAACCATGATAGAGTCAAGAACTCAATCTCTCAATAGATTGGCCAAATCCATATAAGATCTCATCAAAACAACAATCAATAGACAAGAATAGAATTTTCTAACAATAAAGCAATTAAATCCAAAATAAGAACTAGGATCATCACACAATCCAAACCCTAGATTAAACTAGCCACACATAATCAATAATTCAAGATCAATAGCTAATTCAATCTAAGAACAAGATAAGAAAAATATATAAGATTAAAATAGAAATCACCTAGTAAATGAAATGTGTTCTTCAATCCAAGCTTCAAGTCTTCATTTACAAGGTGAGAATGGAAATCTAAAACTATCCTAAAAACTAAGAAATGTAGAGGAAAATGGAATTGGGGCTGAGGAATTGGGAACCTCCAAAATCCTCTCTCTAAATTTCCATCAAGTCTCCTTAAATAGTCTCCGAAATTTCGCCCTAAAAATATTTCGTCACAGTGTCTCGTTCATGTCACCTTCACACGTGAAGGTATGCGTGCACTACTACTGGAAAGTGTTTACGCAGCCTTTGCGCGTGAATGCTCGTTTCCGGGTCCTTCGGGGCTCCTGTCTTGCTCGGTTCGCTCGTTTAGCTCGTTCCTTGTTCCTAATAGCTCCCGGGACCTCTGAAATGTCTCAATTTGTACCAAAGGTAGCTTTGTGTGTGGTTAATGAATTTAAAGCACAAAATCTCATAAGATTATCACATAAGGATGCTAAAAATGCTATAAAACACCCTTATTTATACTAAAATATATAGGTGTCTTGGGAGCTTATCAAGTTTCCACACTTTACTTCTTGCTTGCCCTCAAGCAAGACAATTCAACTTTTAGCATATAAGCTTCCAAGATACCAACTCATTCAATTACAGAACTCTTGGTCAATCAAAATGATGAGTGTTTAAGACTATCAAAGAGGGGGAAATCTTTTGTGTTATCTACAAAGATTGTTGTGAAATCTTTTCCAAGAAGTAAAAACCCTTCATAGATAAACAATTAAAACAAGGGGAACACACTTCTCACACCACGTGTAACACCCCGAAAATTCCTACTACTCTTTCGAATATTATAAGGGGTTAATTTCTTATTAAATAATTATTTAATAACTATAAGTATAATTATTTTTCTATGGGCCCGAGATTACATACTCTTATATATATAAGTTATTGTTAAGACTAATGATAAATAGTCTATGGCCCAATATTTGTATTTGATATATATATATGTATTCCATACCATATTAATTATTATTGAGCCCACAAATTATATACTCTTAAGATTATATTAAAGGCCCATAATTATGTATATATATGTATATGTATTATAATCTATGGTTTTGACCCAACTTCTCTTATTTAGCCCATACCATATTATTTTTTTCATTGGATCCAATAAACTACTCTAAGTTTAATAAGTATATCATGATCACCTTGACCCAAATAAGTTAGCCCAAAACCAATACATAATATATATAGTTTGATCCAAATTGACCCAAGATCCACAAGCCCAAAATAGAAGTTTCCAATTTTAGAAACCTAATGCTCAGCAGCCAACGTTACTACCTTTTCATTCTTGCCTCTGCATCTTTCGATAAAACAACAACGAAGAGGACTCTGACGAAGCTTGGCGTGGTGCGTTAGTCCAGCGAGCAGCGACCGGGCGACGACTGAGGAGATAACAACGACAATGGTGGAACAAGGCTGCACCAACGAGCTTCCTCTCCCTCCCTCTCGCAGGTCTACGGCGACGGCAGTTCGACGCCATCCTCCTCTGTTCGCGACAGCAGCACGTCTCCTCTCCCTTGCGAGATGTTGCAGTAACGGAGCTAGCGGAGCAGCGGCGGCGTTCTCTCCCCCGTCCGACGCGAGAAGCATGCAACGACGGCGATTTCAGCAGCGGCGGTGGCTTCTCCTACGGCGACACTCCCCCGTTCTCGGTGCTCCTCCCTCTGGCGCAATGCAGCTGCGATTGATGGTCGGTGGTTGTTGGCGGTGGTCCCTTCTCTCTCCTTCCGGCGGTGGATGGCAGCGGACAAAGGGGGCGGTGGTCACTCTTCCGATAGTCATTGACGGAGCTCTTTGGCGGAAACTCCTCTTCCGTTCGGCGTCCAGTAGGGGAAACTGCAGCAAGACGTTCCCTTCCTTCTCTCCAATTCCGACGAAGTGGTGGCGGGCCTTAGACGGCGTGAGAAGCTTCCCGACACCCCTTCCCTCATCCCTCTGTTTCCTCCGCGACATAACATCAACAGGAGTAATCGGCTGGTAGCGTTTGTAATGTCGGTCGACGGCATGAACGGGAATAGCATCTGCATATTCTGACCAGGAGCTCACAGGAGGAGTAATGAACCTATGGTTGCACAACATAGCAACAAGAGTTTGTATGGCGCGGTGGTGTGGATCTCGCATGTTGAGTCGAAAGGCGTGGGTTCGATTCCCAGTCTAGGCAGTTAAGGTTCACGATTATGAACCGAGCTTTGAGCTTAGGATTGACGTTGCTTTGGATTAAAATGCTTTTGGAATTAAATACGCTTCAAAGGTAACCATCCATGTCTATCAAAACTATTTTATTTACTCCTACTCTATATAATGTTCTTGGTGATTGGAAATCCTGGAAATTCCTTGTGATTAACCTATTTTGTTGAATCTATTTGTTGGATTTCATCTTGATCTTTTGATTAGTGTTGTATGATCATTGATGGTTTGGATTTCCATGTTTTTGGCCTCTAAATTGGATGAATTAGTGATGTATTGGGTCTGAGTATACTCTCTGGAAATGTTGCTTTCGTGTCTATTGTTGATATTCTGGAACTGGGAGTGGGAATGACCTTGCGGAGGTCCTCGGCGGCATAATGTAACCCGCCGAGGAGTTGCGCAAGGCCAGAACGGCGAGGTGGTCCGCCGAGGGATTTCGTCCCCTTCGTGCGGAGGTCTTCAGCGGTGGGTTGTGTTCCGCCGAAGTGGTCCGCAAGGCTCCTGGAAAATTGTTTCCAGTGAGCTGTTCTCTGTTATTGTTGTCTGTTGTTTCTCCTTTGTTTCTGATTATTATTGGATTGTTTTGTTGGGTATTTTGCCATGTCTTTGGAGTATTTATCCATGCCTTTTGTTGGGTATTTATTACCTTGTCTTGGAGATTTATTCATGTATTTGGTCTCTCTTTTTGTACTCTTGGTCTATTGATTCTTGATATTCTTTTACCTGGGAGTTTGTTTGTGTTCATAGATGAGATGAACACTTTGTTTGGTTGTTTTGGGATGATGTTGGAGTGTGAGTATATGATGTTGGTTTGTTGGTATCTTTGGAGTTTGTTGGGTGAGCTAGTCGTGCTACTATTGTTTGTATTCGGGTTCATTACCCCTGTGATTGGGTTCATTACCCCTGTGATTGGGTCGACGACCCCTGTGATTGGACTTAGGTCCCTGTGATTGGACTACGGTCCCTGTGATTGGGCTCATTACCCCGTGATTGGGTTCATTACCCCCGTGATTGGGTCGATTCACCCCTGTGATTGGACTTCGGTCCCCGTGATTGGGTTTTTACCCTTGCGTACCAGATTTCTGGATTCGGACTTCTGTCTGTGGTTGGGTTTTGGTATGATGGTTGGTATGAGGGTCGGAGATTGGAGTTGGGAATTCTGTCTTGGTTCTGTATCCGTGAGTTCCTTATGGTTATTTGATTAATATCTTATGATTCTTGGTTATGATTGATTGTTCCTTATGATTGTGTTCAGTTGGTATCTCGTTTGTGGATTCGTTATGTATATAGATTCATTGTTGATTATTGGCTTCGTTTGGATGAGTCTTGGTTCGTGATTCGTTCACTTTATCATTGTTGAGTATCCGATTTGAACTATTGAACAGTTTGTTGGTGTTTATATTCTATATGGGTGTGTAAACCTATTTACAACTTATATGTATATCTATACTTCCTTGCGGGTGTGAATGGTGGTTACTTAGTAGTCTTTTGCTAATGGTTCTTTGTATGTTTTCCAGGTTTGCCTTAAAGTCTTTGCGTGAGCGCGATAGAGATACACCCGTATGAGGAGGCTTAGATAGTGGTTATGTTTTAGATTTCTGCTTTGGCCTGTGAGCCATTTGAGACTTTATATATATTCTTGACTAGTGTTTGGATGTTGTTTTGAGACATAATTTGAGGATTATCGTTTATACAGTTCCGTGTTTTATGGTTAGCCTGTGCATCTAGGTTGTGTCATCTTTCCTAGATGTGGCATGACGCCCCTTAGGTTTTAAATTCGCTTCCGCTATGTTCTGTTGTTAGTTGAGATAGGCAGCTGTTTTGTTGAGTTTTTAGCTATCTCAGCTCGTGTAAGGTTGGGGTGTCACACCACGTGCAAGCATGCAATCCCAATTTCGAATTCACCTCCCATTTAATTAGGCCCTCTAGCCGATCCCATTAGTGGGAACGATGTACACTAGTTAATCAACCCTTCCGTCCTAAACGCCAAAGCCCAACGATAAGATAAGTGAAGGTAGGGGCATGGACCACTTACCGCCAATGGCTTGGGGCGGTCCCTCTTTCTTCTCACTTCCTAGGATAACGCCTTCGAGCGACCCGACTTCACATGGAACTCCATGCTTTTTCGAAGACAGTGCAATGGGTGCCCGAATCCTAGCGATGCGGCTCGCCTCCTCTCTATTTTCTCATTTCCTGGGAACATTTTATGTGGATAACCGACTCCAGGTATAGTTTTTTGCTTACCGAAGACTATTGTTGAACACAACCCAGCGAAGTGGTTTTCCTCAATTTTTGATCTCTAGGATTGGCCTTTTTGCCTTTTCAACTGTTTCTCCATGCAACCCCTCATGCCTTTTTCTTTTGGGAATAAGAGATTTTTCACTCTTAAGCTCACCAATAGGCTCACCTTTTGCCCCATGCCCTACCAAAATTAGTTCAATTCCGGACCTCGCTAAAAATTATCTTTCTCAAATTAAAAAGTGCACACTCCCACTTTGAGAGATCCTTGACTAAGGTCCTTCCTAAATAAGAGGTGAACATCATGCAAGCGGGCAAGAATATAAACTTATTTGGCTCTAAACACTCTCATGGGTGCGAAAAGTAACTTCCTCAAAGATATTTGAAGAATAAATTTTTTTGGCATCTAGTCAAAATTCTCCCTAGATAACACAAACAATAACTCACTCTTCAATTTGCAAATACACCCGTTTATCATGCCCAAGAGACCAACTTTTGACTCTAAGCAAATAAACATTAAGCACAAAGTGCGTCCTTTCCACACTTTAAAATAAACATCGTCCTCGATGTTTCCTCGGATCACAGGGTAAAGGAAAACGGGTTTAAATAATCAATGCAAATAAGAATCGCTTTCCACACTTTGGAATTTGCTCTGGGATATAGGGTATACTATATTGACACTTGATGATAAAGTAACATGGTAAGCTCATAAAAACACATACAAAGCTATATAAACGTTTTTCCACACTTTAAATTTGAAAATGGGGCATAAAAAAAAGGGATAAGAGGTTAAACCACTGCGTCCCTCTTTACACACTTTAGCTTCCAACATCGGTCGGCCTCCGTTATCAAAGCTCTATTTTCAAAAGATAGTAACAAGATATATAATAGCAATTAAGAGAACTATTCAATTATTAAGGACTTGATAAGATATCTCAAACCAAATAAACAAAATAAATGCAAACTAGATAAATGCATAAAACGCATAGAATTAACTACATAAAGAACATAAATACTAAATAGTAAGAAATATTCAAATAAGCTACCAAATACAGAAATGCATAAAAGTAAAGCAAGTAAATGTAAAAGCAATAAAATAAGCATAAAAGTAATTAAAAGTAAATAAAGAAAAATAAAGGCGGAACCCCACGCATAGGGAACCTAATGTTTTGATGGGACATCCACTTAGTAACAGTGTTTCAGGGGACTTCCTTCTCATGTTTCAAGCTGCCGGGATAATGACTAACTCATCACTAGTCATCAAAGGACGGAGGATGGAACTGTCTCGCGAATTGAGCTTGAAGCTCTTGAATCAAGCGCGCATTCTCTTCGACTGCTCTCTTGGTGTGGAGAATCTCCTCGTTCTAGATCGAATAGAGCAACTGAAATTGTTCCTCTTGTCTATCCTGGCGAGAACAGAGTGATGTATACTGTTCATCCTGCCGAAGGCTCTGTGTACGCATGTGTACCATTTGTTCCTCATGGAGCTGGCTTTGGAAAGCCTGAGTAGCCTCCCAATCCATCATGGTCGGGCCCTCGCGCTGTGCACTGGCTCATCTTGCTCCTGCGCCTGTGTCTCATCATCTCCCTCGTCATCATCCTCGTCAGTGCTACCTTTCATTCCTTCATCAGGTGCATTATCTCCTCCCCACTTGATACACATAGCCTTGAACTCTCTAACCGAAAATGCACCCATAGAAGCCTCATTCTTTTCTCCTTCTATATGGTTTCCAATACCCAATCCTTGGCACAGTCTAGTAACTAAAGGACCTACAAACACAGATTGTACCTTCTGCTTTGTTTGGGATTGCAGCCACTTTTTCACTTGGGCTCCTGATAAGTGCCAAAAGTAGCCATATTTTAGGGGTCATTTAGGTGTGAAATATGCTATAATAGATGTCCATTAGGCCTAGAAACATGCTAAGATAGAGTAATTTCATTGCATATAGGTCTAGTGACTAATCTTGTGTGTTTCAATATAATTTGCACAATTCTTGCACTTCGCAGGGCATTCCGGCGACACTTCAGTAAAACGGACGTAACCGGAGCTAGAAATGTCCGAATGAGGCGAGGCAGGTGGCTATGGAACCGTATCGTCAAGAGCTACAACATAGAAGAAAACAGAAGAAGCAAACTTCACCACGCACGCTCACACGTGGGTACTACAAAAAGTTAATTATTATTTTAATAATTCACTTTCCGCGGCACCCGCTCATACGGGTGTCGCAAAAAGTCGATCCATCTTATACATTACTTACGCAACATTTTCAGATCTGAGGCAAAAATTTCTCCTTCCTCCTTCGCAAAAAATGAGTCCGCCATTTCCCTCCTTCGCGAAATTTTCAGACCTTTAATTCATTATTCATTCCATCTCCACTTCGCATTCCATCTCCATGTCATATTTCAGCCGCCACCGCCGCCGCTCACTGCTGAAAAACGTTGGTCGGAAAGTGGGTATATATAGGTTTCCTACTCAGACTCCATCGCCGCCGCACCCGCTATTCAGACTCCGCCGGTTTTCTCTCTGCTTGTTTCTCGTCGCCCGTGCCTTATCTGCTACAGGTTAGTTTTATTCCTAATTCCATTTTTCTCTAAATTTAAACCCTAATCCCAAATTCCTATTTCCAATTATCAAGGGAATATCAGCATAAAAGGGGATTGAGGCTGCAAAAAATGGATTATCAACGACGTAGAAGGGAATTGAAGCTGCTGATGAAGAGAGTGAAACAGCTCTGAGCTTCAGAGCGTTAGCACAAGCTAGCGGTGGTGAGCTTCGGCAGTGGTCCTCTTATTCTTGGATTTCTCCTAAGCTGCAATCAATTTCTTAAAGCCACGAGTACAATTCTCTTGAAACTCAAATGCACTTTGAATAGTACATCTATCTGCACTTGGATTGATTGCATTCTTGAAATTTACTCACAGATGCAATTGTTGAATTCCGCACTTTTGTTTTGATCTATCACCATTCACCAATGATTATGATTTTTATGTGCTTTAATTGAATACAGTCTTGATTGGGAAGTATGATTAGTGGTGTTTAAAATAAAGGTAGATTTATTAGGATTACATTTGCATCTTAGATTTTCATGTAACCCTGTGATAGTGATATTAGTCAGGATAGAAACTTGCTTTTCAGTTGAAGATCTAAGATTTCTGTTGTTTTTATGGGAAACACTTATTCTGAATTTATTTTTCTTGTCTCACTATCTCACTACTGTTCACTTTGAAAGTACTGCGAAATCACTCTTTCCTTTGGCTCTCAGAAATTTCAAATTTATTATCAACCTTGCTGTTTATGCCTATTTTTTGTGGTTTTATTACAGGCACAGTTTGAGCCTAAAAGGGTTGAACATGATCAGAGTAGAATCTCACATTCCCAGAAGACATCAGATGTGAAGTTGAAGGAGATGAAAGACTAGATTATTAGAGCAAAAGTATATCTGAGCTTTTCTCCACAAGGTAGCAAATCTCATCTTGTGAAAGAGATCAAGATGCGAATCAAAGACCTGGAAAGAGCTATGGGTGAAGTTACTAAGGATTATGATTTGTCTCGAAGGTAAGATGAAGATGAACTTAGGTCCTTTCCTTTTCCCTTTCAAATGCCCCAACATTTACAAATAGGTGCATGTAAATATGTAATGAATACATCAGTTAAAAGAGCTTATATCACTAAAGAGCCCAAGCCAGTACTTAAAAGAAATCTCCTTGAGCCTTCTCTGCAAAGTTGTGGTGAGTTGTTTCCTTATATGGACTATATCTCTTCTCCATTCAATTAGTATTTGACTACATAAAATTCATTTTTCATATGCAGCATCATGTTCTTTGAGAAACCTATGCTCATACTTGTTCTTGTCTACAGAATTGGCGGAAAGCAATGCACCATGATTTCCCTATTTGTTTTGAGGTATGAAAAGTAGCAAATTATATCTCCCCCGAGGTGATTTGTGTTTACATATTAAATTAGATCAGTTTCTTCCTTCTTCTTCAAACCTGAATGAAAATATTAATTAATAGGGCTGCACTGAACTATAATTTGCTTCCAGTGGCAGTGTTGCTGTGTGCTTTGGTTGGGGAATTTTAAATTGGATTTTGATTGAAATAAAATAATGGAGTAGGTGTGAATGAGTAGAGGCAGTAAGTTCTGAAATGCCGCTGGATGATAGGCAGTACTGCTGCATTTGTGCTGTTGTGCTCTAAATACAATTGGTTTGTTTGATTTATAAAGTGAGGACTCTTGGGCAGTGAAATGGAAATAAATGGGAATGGAAGCATTGTTGATTGGGTATATGTGTATATGTGATATATTGTGCTTGCTATTGCTTGAAGGTGATTTAATTGAATTTTGATATTGAAAATAAGCTTGTGAAATAGTTGAATTGCTGCTGCTTGGTTCTAATTGTTGCTGCTGTATGCTCATAATGTTGTTATGGTTTTAGAATGAATGAGTTAGGTTGGAGATTATATTGTTCATCTTTTGGCAACTTGATTACTATTTTCTGTGTTGATAAATAGCAATTCCAAACCAATTTGAAAACTGCAGCCTATGGGGTAAACCATCAATATTTTCTATGTAATTTCGATGAACAACCATCTTTATTGGATATTATGCTAAGCCATCCATTGATGATTCATCAATTTATTTCTGAGGTGTTAATAGCCAACCTTTTTTTTTTGGGGTAATAATCTTGCAGGAAGATGTAGTTGTAAAGTTGATGGAATTTTTGGAGGCATCTCATGCTACGACTTCTGAACTACTTGCTGAAATAGAGCAGGTTCAACATGAAATTTTGCATGTCTAATTTCATTTCTCTCTTCTATTCCTAAGGATTATGTTTTCTCATCAAGATTCCATATCCGCAAGACAGGATTTGCAAATGTTTACATAAAGAATTTGGAGTCATCCATTGATAACAAGGCTTTGTATGAGACATTTACTGCCTTTGGGATTGTTCTTTCCTGCAAGGTTGCCGTTGATGGCAATGGGAAATCGAAAGGGCATGGGTTTGTACAGTTTGATGAAGAGGAGGCTGCGAACAATGCAATCAAACGACTGAATGGCATGCTGATAAATCTTGATGATAGCATAACTGATGAAAAACTGAAAGAGTTATTCTCAGAGCATGGAACCATATGATCCTGCAAGGTAAGCATTGTTGAGTGTAGTTAAGGAAATTTACTCCAGATAAGGTACTCGAATTTTAACCTTTTTTTCTCATATATCTATAGGTGATGCTTGATCCACAAGGAACCAGCAAGGGTGCTGGCTTTGTAGCCTTTTCTAACCCTGCCAGATGAAGCTACAAGAGCTGTAAGCTTTGCTAACTCCATTTTTCTTTGTTAAAACTTAAAACCATTCTTATAAATAGTAAAGATGTCAGTGCACCATGGCTAACATTTCACTCTTTAATTTCAGTTGAATGAAATGAATGGAAAATTGATTGGACGAAAGCCATTGTATTGTCTGTCATGTAATGGCTATTATTTTCTTCGTGAAACACTTGTACGCTAAACTTTTGCTTGTCAACTATTTTGCATAATTGAATATTATAGCTTCTATATCCATGCCCTGAGATTTGGAATGTTAAATCATCTTGTTTCCATTACAATAATTGTCTCTCCATGGGGTGGTTGGCAATAGATACCCATAAGCAGGACATTGTTTCTATTACAATAATTTATATAGCTATATGTATTTGTTTTTCATTTTGTTTTTTGTATTGTAGTATATTTTGATATAGTTTGCGTATTTTAGTTTTACCTGTACATCAGAGTGTATATATATATATATATAAAGAATTACGACTTTTTGCTACACATGCTAGAGAGCAGGTGTAGCGGAAAGTCATATTTTTTTATTTAAAAAATACTTTCCGCTACACCAGCTCCAAAGCGGGTGTAGCGGAAAGTCATTTTTTTTAATTAAAAAATTACTTTAGGCTACACCTCTACAGATGTAGCGGAAAGTCAAGGAGTTTTAGAGTCACCTCCAATCACAGGGACCGAAGTCCAATCACAGGGGTAATGAACCCAATCACAGGGACCGAAGTCCAATCACAGGGGTAGTCAACCCAATCACAGGGACCGGAGTCCAATCACAGGGGTAATGAACCCAAAAATAGTCAATAGTAGCGCAGTTAGTTCATCCAACAAGTCCCAACGATACCAACAAACCACCACCTCATACTCATACTCCAACATCAACCCCAAAACAACCAAACAGACCATGTGAACACAAACCAACTCCCAGGTAATGAATTCAAAGGATTAATAGACCATGAGTACAAAAGAGGAATCATAAGACATGAATCAATACTCCAAGACATGGTATAAATACCCAACAAAAGGCATGAATAAATACTCCAAAGACATGGTAAAATACCCAACAAAACAATTCAACAATATTCAGAACAAAAGGGGAAACAATCAGACAACAACAACCAAAACAGTCTCTGGAAGCAGATTCCCAGAGACCTTGCGGAACACTTCAACGGTTCACAGCCCTCCGCCGCACTCCTCCGCAAGAAGGAGGCGGTCCTCCTCAACGGAACACCCCTAGCCGTCCAACTCTACCGCCTTGGCCTTGCGGAACTCCCCGGCGGATTACATTTGTAACACCCCAATTTTCCACTCTTATACTTTATTACAAATCAGTATTCATATGCTGCGGAAGCTTACATCTTATCAGCAGAAAACTGGGTGCTACCGCCACACCTAGAGTGAATTCTATCACCTCTTTGACAAACTCCACTCTAAGTGCTAAGGCTAATCTTACAACACCAACATACTACAACAACATCATAGTAGACCTCAACCTACACTTCTCTTCTATTCTGAGCTCATCGGCTACAGAGGTACTCACTAGACTGCATCTGATAAAGGGCACAATGAAGTGCAGTTAGCGCGACGGCTAAGTAAGGAGATCCATGGGTTATTCAAAACTAAATAAAGGTTTTGTAAAAATTGTTACATCAAAACCCTATCCTTACTCATCAGTCGAGGTTCTACCTACAATAGTTACACCTAGCAACGTGCACACATAATAGGCAACAATTTCAATATAAATCTTGAATCACTTTCCCTCTAGACGAGGTCATACAATAATCATTTACTTACTCGAAGCATATATTGCTAAACATTTAAGCATATAAGCAAGTAATGGAAAAACAAAAATTCCACCTTTTTGTTCTCAATCACTTTCTTTGAAAAACATTTCTTTCATAAGGAAATTCTCTTCACTTTTCACCTGTCAGAGAGATCACCCACAACCTTTGGGTATTTTCAATACTTTTCACATACCTCTTCTCCGTAGCTACAGCGTAACTACATTCATATTTCAAAATCCAATTGGTCCTAGATAGAAAGTGAGTGTGAAACCTTTGGAGTATCCTTTCTCCACTTTTGACTGACCACTTGGATCGTTCAACTCGGGTTCAGTGGTCATCGCCCGGTCTAATACTGATCCCCTGGACTTATAGGCGCGTTGGAATGATTCCTAGCTAGCCTCACTAGGTTCATAAGAACGACACCTACCCGAAAATGGAGTTACTATACTTAAGTGTGCACACCCCCGCAGGAGACTCTTTTCCTTCCGGGTGATATAGTACTCGGCTAATAGACTTCGCCCACAGTATGAACTGGTCATACAATAACATAACCACCATACGGGAAGGCACTTTAAGCTCTTTATCACGTAGGCTACAAGTCAAGGTCCTTCACCACTTTTACTAGAACAAAGGTTTGAAAACATTTTCCTTCCTTTTCCCTTTCCTTGAGTCAAAAATAACTTTTTGGACATTTTCCATAAAATTAAGTCCTCCTTTGATTTGAAATCAATCACCATTCTTAACTTAGTTCAAAAGTCTCTCAAAACATTTTGCTCAAACATTTTCCATCATCACACTACACATATGTATATATGCATTCAACATAACATTTTCCACATTTATGCATACTCACATAAAGTACACATACCATATATATATATACACATAATAGGCACATACTACATAATAATATCTATATATATATATACTATACTACATTTACCCATAAATGTGTACATAATATTTATAATTATATATATACTTTGCACTACCCATACTTACATACTACATATATGTTCATAACACTTATACATATATATATATATATATATATATATATATATATTACACTACACACCCACACATACGTAATATATATATCACACCCAATATATATATATATATATATATATTTCACATCACACACACACATACGCTATACACATATATATATATATAT
>NXFB01002003.1:0-13963 GCA_002525835.2 Ipomoea batatas
AACAAAACTCCAATTGGAACCACCCCTTTTAGATTAGTCTACGGGAAAGCATGCCACCTACCGGTGGAAATAGAGCACAAGGCGTATTGGGCTATAAAGAAACTGAATAGCGACATGGACCTAGCGGGGCGTGAGCGAATGTGGCAACTCGACGAATTAGAAGAATGGAGGTTGATGTCTTATGAGAACTCACGTGCTTATAAAGAACGAACAAAGTTGTATCATGATAAGCACATCAAAAAGGGGAAGGAATTCAAAGAAGGAGACCAAGTACTCTTTTTCAATTCAAGACTCAAACTCTTTCCGGGGAAACTATAGTCCAGACGGTCCGGTCCATTCACGGTCACAAAAGTTTTTCCCTATGGAACTATTCAAATCGCACATCCGGAAAAAGGTGAATTCAAGGTCAATGGTCACCAAGTTAAAAAGTACTTTGGAGGAATTAAACCACGAGAGGTGACTAATTTACATTTGACTCGGATGGAAAATTGAAGCTTACAAGGACGTCGGGCTAAAGACGTTAAACGTAGCGCTTCTTGGGAGGCAACCCGAGGTTACTTTTACTTTTAATGCCTTATCTTACATGTTTTTCCTTTAGATTTAGTATGTTTTTGCAGGGCCATAACAGGTGAAGTCACAAAGACCGAAGAAGAAAGAGAAAAAAGTCAAAATTGGCGAAAACGTGAGCCTGGACGTCAGACCGGACGCACGCCCGGTCCGCGCCCAGTCCCTGGGTTCGAAAGCATCAGGCCGCGCTCTGATGGACGCAAGTCAGACGCGCGTTCGGCCCGCGTCCGTCAGAACGCGGTGCAGGTCCAAAACTCGCAACGCGGACGCTAGCGGGCGCATTCGCCCGGATTTCGCCCGCTATTTGCCGAACGAGGAGGAAAATCGGACGCCGGGCGGACGCACGCGTCCGACCCGTGTCCGATGCTACGGCAATTCCAGAAACAAAGAAGTTAAATGTGGACGCCCTAAGGACGCGCATCCGACGGGCCAAACCTGGGCGATTTAGCGGACGAAACCGAGGGTTTAAAGCAAATTTTCCCCTTTCTTCTTCATATTTGCGGACGAACACCACTCAAAAAATCTCCAAGTAAGTCTTTCAAGTTCCAAAAGTAAATCCAAGGCAATAATCTCAAGCTTTCATCTTTGTACAACATCTCTTCATCAAACTTCAAGGTATGTGCATCTTCTTCAACCCTATTTTTAAGCTTTCACCTTTATTATGAACTTGAAATTGGGAATTCTTGCTTTGTCAATTGCATGACTTGTTTGTTGTTAGAATTTGATTTCTTACCTTGTAATAAGCATGCTTATGAGTTTAAATTGCAAATTGTATGGTTAAAGCATGAATTTGAATGTTGAAAAAAGCTTGAAACCCTTCTTTAATGGTGGAAAAAAATTGGGTTTGAATAATTGTGCTTCAATGTTGGAATTAATGATTGATAAGTGAAATTAGATGCTAATCAAGAGTTTGTATGGAACCAATTTGTGTTTCTTGACTTTGCATTATGCTTAATTGAGAATTTTGATTGCTAGTTTCACAATTTGGGGCTTTTTGAACTTTGACATAAATAAATGAATTGGAATAATATTAGCATTGTTTTGGTGATGAGGAATGGTTGTAGGATGGTTTTAAGTTGACAAAAGTTGGAGTTGCTTTCTACATTGTGATGTTTTGAGTAAAAATGTGCTTAAAGTTGAAACTTTTGGAGTTATACTATGAATTGTATATGCATTAATAACTTGAAATTAAGTGATGAAGTGTGCTTCAATATACTTGCTTTCTTTTTGCCTAGAATTTAAATTGTTAGAAAATGGTTGAGTATATTAGATAATGATGAGTTGTTGAGCTAAGTTTTGCCTTGCTAGTGATATTTGTGTGATTGCGTAAGTGCAAAAGATTCAACTATGCTATGGCTCACATGTTTTATTGTTAAAATAGATGCCTCCCAAATCTACGGCTTCCAAACCTAGAAGAAAGGAATGCGCCAAAAAAAGGAAGCACGACGTTGGGTCGAGTTCAAGGGCGGCAGAAGGCGAAAGCGACTTATTAATACCCGGGGGCCGAAGCCTTAGGCATCTTAGCGGAGCACAGATAGCAAGAGTGGAGGAGCTGCGAGCAAAAGGAGCTTCGGGTGGTTACTACTTTGACTTATCGATGCTCGATGCATATGGGTGTCGGGAGGAGGTAGAGAGAATGATGTCGAGGCGATCTTGGGAACATCTCTTCAGTTGGAGGGATGACACATATGAGCCCATAGTGCACGAGTTCATCGCCACCTATATGGCCATCCCGTCAAACCATATGTGGACTCCCTGAATGAAGTTCACGCTGTTTGGTAGGGAGCATCAAGTTTCGTTGATACAGTTAGGGGAAATTCTTGGATTCTACACCCCCGAGGACTCTCGAACTGAGGAGTGGAGAAACCTTCCCACTGATTTTGACTCTGACGCGGTAGCCGAAGCGTATTGGTATGAAATTACAAATGGTCGAGGAGGAAGGTTCACCAAGACTAAGCCAAATACCTCAAAGGTAGTTCGCGCGCCACTGTTGATGATGAAGCTTCTTCTGAATCTTACGTTTGGGGGAAGAAATAAGAACCTCCACAAGATATATAGATTTGATCTCTTCAATCTGTGGAGCTTGGAGATGAATGAGCCTATACAGATGGCTTGTATGGTGCAGCAGCTATTTACCTCGCAGACACAACCTAAGTGCCCGTATGTCTGGATAGGGCCGGTGGTCACAAGACTGTGCCACGGTTTAGGGTTGCAAGCAGAGTTGGCGAGGGAGAAAAGCATTGCCTCCATGCAACCATTTACAGATGCGCATCTCAGTAGGAGCTACGCCCCTAGGATTGGGGCCGCACCGAGACCTCGACGGGATGAGCAGCCGCAAGAGCAAGAGCCGGTAGTTCAAGGAGGTCCAGATGTACCGCCGGAGTACGCAGAGTATCCCCCAGTTTATGACTGGGCATCCATGAGGGCGTTCCAGCTTCAGTTGCACAATCAATCGATGAACGTCTTCAACCAAAGGATGGACCTTCACCATGAGGAGTTGATGAGGCAAAACGAAGCAAGCGCAAGGCAGAATGAAGCGTATGTGAGGCAAGAAGAACGCCAAGAGCAACAGTTCCTAGCAATTGAGCAATTGCGCCTTTGGATGGAGCAACGTTTCCCACCTCCCTCACAAGGCGGGGAAGCGTCGTAGTGATACTTGGGATCTTGGATGTTCGAGTTCTAATGTTGACATGGCCCGGCTTGAACTTTAGGTACCCCGTGCGTGGGGTGCCGACTCTATCTTTCTTTACTTTCATTTTATTTGGTTGTTTAAATTCGGTTTTAGTATTACTCTAGTACTTTTATTTTACGTAATGCATTTTAGTTTATAATGTTTTCTTTTATTCGTTTCTAAGTTTGAAGCTAACGGTTTTTATCTCTAACGATTGAAAAAAAAAATTCTAAAAAGAAAAAAAACATTTGTTGGTGTTGTTTTTATGCTCAAAACGACAGGGAGCACTAGGACAGACGAATAAGCAAAAATGCGGGGGAAAGAAACACGCGACAACATAAACAAAGCAAGCTGGAAAATGCAAAGCACAGTGCTGGACGCGCCTTGGACGCACGCGTCCGCCAGGCGTCCAGCAGGCTCTGGAAGCAGAATGCAGCAGAAACAGAGAAAATCCCGCCGGACGCGCCCCTGGACGCGCGTCCGGCAGGCGTCCGCCCGACGGTTTAAATGCTGCCCAGGGTTTCTTTCAGCTTCATTCTTCCTCCCTCACTCCAAAATTCCTCTCAGCAATCCCAAACTCTAAAAAGATGATGAATGTAGGTAATCTCTTCTCCTCACCCTTGTCAAGCATGTTTGGATCACCTCCCCCAAGCCCAAAGGTAATTCTCTTGACATTTCTTCTTCTTCCATTGGTTTAATGGGATTTTGATCTAATGTTTCTACTCAAATTTCAGTAAAATCTTGTATGATCCTTTACTTTTGAGCTTTGGGTGATGCTATGCTTGTGTTTGTAGACTCTATAGTGTTGTAGATCATGAATAATTCATACATTTGTGCTTTGAGTAACATTGCATGCCATGTGTTTGATGAAATGTCACTAACAATGTATGATGCATAGCTTACTTGAATTGTTGATTACAATGCTTAATACAATGCCATATCTTATTTTGAAATCACAATGCTTAGTTGGGTATGTCTTTATGTTTATGTTGAGAATCCAAGTGCTTATGATGAGAATGTCTTAGCTTGTATTGGAAATTGAATGTTGTGAACTGAAAATCTAATGCTTGATTAATGAATATAGGGACTTCCAAGGGCTGAAATGATGGTGCCTAGGCACACCCTTGAAAGGGGTGAGCCTAGTAGAAGGCCTAATGAAGACACATCAAGTGAGGAAGGGGAAGCCCCGATTATGGAAGTTGCACACCGAGGCCTCATGATTGAGGTGGAGGACCTCTTTAGGTATAGGCACTTCCGAGACAAGCAAATCATTGAATGGAACTACATAGAAGCTCAGGTTTTAGCCGTCTTAGGCATTCAAAGAGAGTTTGAAAGGATGACTTCCCAACCTTTTTGGAGTCACATTTGTGGTTGGAGGGATGCTACATATGTCCCTATAGTTAGGGAGTTCATTGCCACGTTGGAAGTGAATGAGAGGGTGCATAACCGGAGACAACCTAGCATTAGGTTCAAGTTGTTTAATAGACAATACAACCTCTCATCGGATGAGCTTGGAAATTTACTAGGATTCTACACGTTGCATGACCAAGATCAAGGATGGTATGCAAATCTTGTGGATGACTTCCCTAATGAGCATCAACCCGGGCTGTTTTGGTGGAGCATTGCTAGGCAAGGGGTAGCTTGGAGACCTTCATACACTAGTGCCAAATACATCAAAGTCCCGGAGCTTAAGATAATGTGGCACATTGTAGCGCGTTCTTGGTTGGGAAGGCAATCCCCAAATGATAATGTTACAAGAAGGGAATTGCTCATACTTTGGAGCATATACACGGGAACCCCAACCCATATGGGAGAACTTTGTAAAGCCTTTCTTAAGAGACAAAGCTACAAGGACAGTGAGAGTATCTTTGTGGGACCTATAGTGAGTAGGCTTTGTGAAGCCTTAGGATTTGAGGATGCTCTTGCGTATGAAGCGGTGGCAACCACGATGACACCCCTAGACATAGGTGATTTCTTGCAATTTGGCATAGCACCCGAGGAGCCTAGTGAGGATGAAGAGAGAGGAGAGCAAAGAGACTTATGGGGAATTATAGAAAGGCTTGAGAACCGAGTTAATATGCTTGAACACGAAGTACGGAGGCTCAAGCTTGAGCGATTTGGAGAGGAGTCTGATGGATCGGGCATATGATCTAGTGCACCTTGATGATCTTAGTTGCTTAGTTGTAGGATTTCTTTTTGAGATTAGCACTTGTTCTATTACGCACTTATACTTTGTTTTAAATTCGTATTTTGTTTGCGTTATTCTTTTAGTTTTTACTTTTAATATTGAATCTTTATCTTAATGCTTTCTTGATTCTAGCTAATCGAATGTGAGTCCATGTGTTTGAAAGCTTGTGGTGTGCAGGTAATTGCAAAGAAAGGAGAGATGATATGAGCATACTCATGTAGATCTTAAATGCCGTAGGGGAGTTTCTATATGCTTACCCATTCTTTTACCTATATGCTTTTCCTTTAAAGTGTGGAAAGTGGTTGTGATGGCATGGCTTGTGCATTAGCTTGTCTTATATTCATTCATAAAAGCAGGTTGTGTGACCCGTTAGCCCATAGCACACTTCTAAAGTGTGGAAACGGGCATTGTACGTTGAGACCTTTTATCTCTTTCCCACCGTGTGCTTAGACCGAACATCGAGGACGATGTTCCATTCTAAAGTGTGGAAAGGAAAGCACACTTGTGCTTTGCTTGAAAGACTTTGGTTTGCAAATACAATGCCTAGCTTAGAACAATGGACATGTTTGAAATGAATGCGTTGCTTAATCTTTCTTGTAAAATGTGTGTTTTGAATGAACCTTTGTTTCTCAATTAGGACTATCCCATGGAAGAAAACTCTTATACTCTTGTTTAAAATGGATGAATTGTTGCATGATTGTGTATGTTCACCTCTCAAGGAGGGGACGAAGTGGGAGTGTGCACCTATCAAACCTAGTAAGATAAGGTTACTAAGCCCGGAAACGAACCTAATTTTCTTTATTTTTGCTTTCCCGAAGGTGTAGTGTGGGGTTGTGAAGGTGTTGCTTTGCTTTAAGTTGTTCAAAAGAGCCCAATGAGGCCACCCTAAGATTTGAAATGATGAACCGTCTCGCTAGGGCAAGTTGAAGGACAACCATCGCACTATCTTCGAAAAAGCGTGGATATCCACGTGAAGTCGGTTGCCCCGATGCGAGGTCTTGGGAGATGAGAAAATTTAAGAGAGCCATTCCGCTGAGATTCGGGCACCCATTGCACCGTCTTCGAAAAGGCATGGATCTCCATGTGAAGTCGGGTAGCCCGATGAGGTTATCTTGGGGAATGGGAAAAAGAGAGATCTATCCCGTTGGGACCGGGCGCCCATTGCACAGTTCTCGAAAAAGCATGGAGCTCCATGTGAGATCGGGTTAGCCCGATGGTCGGTCTTGAGGGGTAGTAGATAACCGTTAAGCCTTTTTGTTTATCACGCTAGAATCTAGGGGGCTTGAGGTTACAAGGGTGGTCTAATAGGTTTGGTTTGTGCACATCGGTCCCACTAGTTGGCTCGGCTAGTGGCCCGCTTTAAATGGTTGGTGAACCCGTTATTGGATTGCATGCTTGACTCGTATGATAATGAAGTTAACCAAATTGCTTTGCGAGAGTTGAAAGGTTTTGTTCTTGGGATAGTCGTTATTGAGAATTAAAGAATTGTTTAAAAGCACATTTTCACGATAGCATAAGGATCGTATTGATTTCAAGTATGTGCATCGTTCTTGTGGTTTAGCTTGTTTGCATATCAAAGTGGTGGCATCCTTTGCACTTATTCTTTGCTTGGCCAATGATAGCTTGCTTGAGGACAATCAAGTTCTAAAGTGTGGAAATTTTGATAAGTGCAAAAGATGCTACGTTTATAAGGTCAATCTCGGGTCGCATTGCATGTATTTGCTAGCGTTTGTGACTGATTTGAGCATGAATTGCGTTAAATATGCTTGTTAGTGCCATTGGATCCTAGTCCACACGTATTTGGTAATTTTGTAGGTAAAAAGTTGTGCAAAGTGGTGAAAAAGGGCACGGATTTCAAAGATTGTTTCGCGAGCCAAATTGGAAGCAAGGAACCGGCCGGACGCACCTTGGACGCGCGCCCACCCAGGAGTCCACGTCCCAAATCCGCAAAGTATGAAGCAGACCCTGGAGGACGCGCGGCGGACGCCACCGGACGCGCCGCGTCCGATTATTCGCTCTCTGAAGTTTGCGATGTCTGCTTAGGACGCACACCAGACGCCACCGGACGCCCCGCGTTCGAAAAATCACTCTCTGAAGTTTGGAACGTCTGCTTAGGATGCGCAGAGGACGCACGCCGGACGCCGCGTCCGATTCCCAGATCCCGCGCCGAAGATTTGAACAGCGCGCGAAGAATCCCGCTGGACGCGCAGAGGACGCGCGTCCAGTCGGGCGTCCGCTACGGTTAATTTTGGCGGTTGGCGCGATTTAAATAGGGAATTGGGGCATTTTTCAGAGGATCCCCCATTCATTTTTCCAGATTAGTCTAGCCTAAAATTTCTCTCTCTAGAATTAGGTTGAAATTCTCTCCCTGTGACACCCCAACCTCACACAGGCTGAGATATATAAAACTTAACACAACAGCTGCCCATCTCAACCAAAAACCATAACATAGCGGAAGCGAATTTAAAACATAAGGGCGTCATGCCACATCTAGGTATAAACACAGCCTAGATGCACAGGCTAATCATAAGAATCAAACTAAACTGTCATATAAAAGATAGAATAAAATCCTCAAGTCATAATCCTCAAAACCCAAGTACAAGTCAAAAGTATATAATGTCATAAAATCTCATAGTGGCACACAGGCCCAATAACCAGAGTCTAAACAAGATGAACTAAGGCTAAACATCCTCAAATAGAAAAGCTCTAGCGCGCTCTCGCATAACTACTCCATACCTGGAAAACACACAAAGAACCATTAGCAAAAGAATGCTAAGCAACCACCATTCACACCCGCAAGGAGATATAGATATACATAAGCTTGTAAATAGGTTTACACACCCATATAGAATATAAACACCAACAAACTGTTCAACAGTTCAAAACCGATACTCAACAACAATAAGCTGAACGAATCAATAACCAAGGCTCAATCCAACAAAGCCAATATCCAACCACGAAAGCATAACACAAGAACGAACCAATAACCGAGATACCAACTGAATACCCATCCAAAAGAACCAACCAAACTTAAACAAGAACAACAAGGTAACAACCGAGTAACATAAAGGACTCACAAACCAACCAAGGAAGAATCCCAACTCCAAACCTCCATATCCCCAAAACCAGCCACCAAACCAAGCCAATCTCATAGTCACAAATCAAGAGTCAAATCCGGAAAACCGGTACGCAGGGGTAAAAACCCAATCACAGGGACCGTAGTCCAATCACAGGGACCGAAGTCCAATCACAGGGGTAATGAACCCAATCACAGGGACCGGAGTCCAATCACAGGGGTAATGAACCCAAATATAATCAATAGTAACACAGTTAGTTCATCCAACAAATCCCAATGATACCAACAACCATCATCACATACTCATGCTCCAACACCATCCCAAACAACCAACCAAAGTGTTCATCTCAACTATGAACACAAACCAACTCCCAGTTAATGAATTCCAAGAATTAATAGATCAAGGGTACAAGAATGGGAAACCAAAGACATGAATCAATCTCCAAAATATGATAGTAATTACCCAACAAAAGGCATGGATAAATACTCCAAAACCATGGTAAAATACCCAACAAAACAATCCAACAATAATCATAACAAAGGGCCAACAACAGACAACAACAACAGAAAGCAGTTCACTGGAAACGATTTTCCCAGTGTTCTTGCGGAACACACCAACGGTCCTCTGACCTCCGCCGCACCCCTCCGCAAGGAGGAGGCGGTCCTCCACCACAGAGCCAACCCCTCCGTTCAACACCACCGCCGTGGCCTTGCGGAACACTCCAGCGGGTTACATTGTGCCGCTGGGGTTCTCCGCAAGGTCAACACCCATCCCAGATTTCCAGAAACAAAGCAGACACGAAAAAGTTCCAATTCCAGAGAGCAATTCCAGACCAAAATACACAAACATTGCATCAAATTAGAGGCCAAAAACATGGAAACCCAAACCATCAATGATCATACAACACTAGGCAAAAGATCAAGATGAAATCCAACAAAATACATCCAAGAAATAGGCCAAATAACAAGAAATTTCAGGATTTCCAACACCAAGAACATCATATATAGAATAGGTGAATAAAATAGATTTTGATGGACATAGTGGTTACCTTTAAGAGCTTTTCTCAATCCAATCAAGCCTCAAGCTAGTCCTCTAAGCCCCACCTCCTTCTTGATCATCTTTTACCCAAAAAACCCCAAAAGAACTTTATAAGAACATGCAAAAAAGACTAATAGAAACACATAATGCAAGATGGATTCTAGGATAGATGCACTTACTCACTCCTAACCAAGCTTAAAAGAGCAATCTTTACTTGAAAACTTGTAGGGAAATGAAGATCAATTTTGGATGCAAGGTGAAGAGAAAATGGCGTGGGAATGCTTTGAGTAGGGAGGAAGAGGAGTGTAAACTTTTAGGGTAATTTTGATCTTCAAATTATATACTAGGAATACATACAATATTTAGGGTGTAAGACTTTAATAGAAATTGGGCTTAAGTATATAATATGATGGCTACAAGAATTAATTACATATATATATTCAAGACTAGTAGTTGGGCTAATAAATTCATCCCTTATAAATTAAATATAATAATTAGGACAAGAAAGCCCATAAAATGTCTTAGGATCATTACATATATATATATAATATAAGATCAATAAATTGGGCTTGTAGGAGTATTTAATTACAAAGGTTGTAAGGATCCAAATTGAATAAATCCCTTACAAGAATAAATTCAATTAATTGGGCTCTTGATTAGAATAATTAAATTAGGCTCAAGAATATATATGTACAAGTGTATATATATTAAATAGAAAGAATTAGCCCAATTGGAATTAATTAAATTGGCCAAGGAATTAATTAACGATCGGAAGGCTTGAAATGAATTTATGGGGTGTTACACTCCCAATTCACTTCAATTCCATTCATACTTCCATTCAATTAGCTAGATTTGGAGAAGATTGTGGACAACAACTTGCAATTGATCAAGATTTGTAGAAGATTTCCATTTGCAATCAAGTATTGTTCTTCAATTTCTATTTTGTGAATTGCTTTATTGTTTTGTTTAGTGATTTGATCTTGAATTTTGTCCTTGATATTGAATTGCATTTTGATTTTGATTCTAGTCTTCCTCTTTGATTTGTTTTGTTGAAGTGAGTAATGCTTTGAATTGAGTTGAATTGCTTTGTTGATTTGGTTTGAGCTTTGTATTGAGCTTTGCTTTCAATCCTTAGAGCTTAAATTTGTTAGAAGCTTTGATAATGCTTAGTCTAGTTATGTGTGGCTAGTTACCTAGGGATTAGGACTAGTTGAACATACATTTTGCTCTTGAGCTCTTATGTCTTGAATCTATGGTAGATTGATGCCTTTTGGATAGCTTGATAGTGGTTGGGATGTTTGTATGATCTCTACTCCGATTAGGCCAATTGGACTTGAGAATTAGTGTGCTTGCTTTCACCTATGAGAATAGGGATTGCTTGAGACCTCACCAACCTCTTTTCCTTCTCACCTTTGAGAAAAGGGAGTAGGAAGGCAAGAGGCACATCAAGTATTTGTGTTAATGCCTCTTCTAGCCTAAGGTTCACAAATATGGCTTTATGGTCTAGTAGTGAGTCCATTGACCACGAGAGTGGCGGTGGTGTTAGTGACCTTGTCTCTTGTTAGTCCGTTGAGCGTTTTTCAAATCCCTAGTACTCTAGAAAATCAAGAGTTGCATGTGTGGTAGACTAGTCCCAATCCTTCCTACCTAAAATTGTTCACAACACCTTTTGTTTTAAGTGTTTGAGATATTCTTAGAATGACATACACAAACCTTTCGATAGGACTAGCTTTTGAAGCCTAGGAACTCTTGTGTCTAATTCCTTGTCTACCAAATCCTTTTCTACCATTCCTTGAGACGATACTCAGGAACTTCTTCCCGTTTTATTCACCTACACTCTTTCCACCTCCCGCTAAAACACAACCTTTCAAGCATCTACTACGAATTATGTTTTAGGAGTTTACCGAATCTTTGTTATGATTCTCCCAATTTTAATTCACATCTTTTGCTATTTATATTTGAGTAGTTTACTCTATATTTGTTATAGTTCTCCCAATTTTAAACCAATTCTGTGAGTAGTTTGGTACTATGCATTCACAGTTGTTTCTGTGTGCAAGGAATTATATAAATTGTGTGTTATGTTTCTCCCAATTTGAATACTTTCATATTGAATTGCATTTTAGTCAAAAGTAGAGTCTTTAGCTAGGTTTGTACTATGCTGATAAGCCGTGAATTAACATATAAATATGCTTTAATTGTACTAACTTTTAAGTTAATTTTATGTGTTCGTGCAAGAACAAAGTATATTTTAGGTGTTTATGGCGCAATGATTGAAAACGGGGACCGAGGCATGATGAAGCGTAAAATGAAGGTGAATCGGGATGAATTCAAGACAAAATGGTGCAAGAATGAATGGTCAAAATCATAACAAAGTTCAACGGAGCAACGGAACAAGGATTTAAGTCAAACCGTACCACCGGGAGGGTGTCAAGCTGCTACCGTGACCAGCAGAGTGACATCTTTGACACATTCTGATTAGTGTCAAGCTGCTGGTCACACCGTGACCAGGTGTGACCAGCAGCTTACCGCTGATCAGAAAGTGGTCACGGGAGTCACGGTGTGACCACCAGAGTGACTACTGAAATCTGCAAAGTCGTGACCACCACCGTGACCAGGCAAATTGGATGGTGGCAGTTTTTTTGGCGCAATTTCATTAGTATAAATAGGGTTAGGCTTTATTTTGAACTTATCTTTCAAATTATTTAAGTCTCCTTTTTAGTTTTCTTTCCACCAACACTTTAGAACATCTTTTAATTGTAAATCCTTTAGTTTTTGGAAGATTGGAAGGAGATTTATCATTTGTAATTGCAACTTTCATTACCTTTTCAGATTCAACATTTATAAATTCATTCAAGTAAGGGTTTTAATTTCTTGTTTTTGCAATTCTCAATTTCCTCTTGCATTTAAATTTCTTGCTTATTATTCCAATTGTTTTAATCTTCAATTTCATTATGAATAGTTAAATCCGTTAGGGATTTAGATTGAATTGCTATGTATGAATGCTTATATGAATTGAATTGTTAAATCTAAGTTTTGCATTGTTCTTATTATGAATGTGATTGTGGAATTAGGAAATTATTTGACTCTTGCTTGGTTAGGATCCAACATTTCAAGAGTTTTATTTTATTGGTGTTTCACCTATGAGAATAGGGATTCACCATGGCCAATCCTTCCCACATTTCTAACTTGCCATTGAGAAAGGGAAGTTGGAAGGGATTATGCTCATAATGTGTTTGATTAAATGCCTCACCTAGTCTAATTACTATGAGAATGGGATTAGAACTTTGGTGATAGTCAATGTCCACGAGAGTGGCATTGACATTGACTTAATTCCCTCACTTTATTGTTTAGCATTGTTAAGCCTAGAACCTTAAAACATTATAGAAGCATTTGTGCATTGCTATTTGATTTAAATCCGGCCTCCTCTTTTTCATTGTTTATTTCTCAATTCAATTACTTGTTTTATCTTGATCTCATGCAATCACATACATCATTTTGGTTAGTTTTCAAACACTTGATGAACTCGTGTTTAATCCCTTGTTACTCGAATCCCTCCTAGTCATTTCTAGAGGACGACACTCACTAATCAAACCACTAAAACTACAACTTTCATGTGCAGTCACAACGTTCATGTTTAGAGCTCCTTCGTCAAGTAGTTAACTCAATTTTAATTGCCGACAACTCATCATGAATATTTGATATAATTCTCCCAATTTTAAACCAAATCTGTAAGCACTGTTGCATTGTGGACTATGCAATTACTATATTTGTGCTCTTTCCCCTTTTGGACTGTGAATATCTACAATTTCTAAACAACCTGTATATCAGTTTGGTTATTTATTCATTTATTGGTTATTTTATAATCTGGGCTTTTTATTTTTGTTGTGACAGTGTGTATTACTCAATATAAACTTTTTGTTATAATTATCCCAAGTTGAATATTTACATATTGAATTACATTTAGATTATCCCAATTTAAATAATTATTTGATGTCTGTTTTGTAAAAAATTGACTTTATTTCGGCAACGACGTTGAAGGTGTTTTTTTTTAGTAGTGACAAGAACAAGCACAATAAAAAAAAATATAAAAACTAAAAAAACAACTAAAAAAAAAACTATATTATTGTGTTGTCATTTATGTTATTGTTATCATCGTCATTGAAAGGGAATTGTTTAATATGGGGGTTTGTCACATAATTTTAAGTAAAGCGACCAAGTTGTTATACCTCGAGTGATGTCGTTCTAGCTAAAGTTAAAGTTCTTTGCTTCGTGGCTGCTGAAGATGTTGAAAATAAATGGTTTATTGAGAATTGAGATGATGAGTGTATGAGCTTCAATATTTAACTTATAGATACAAGAAGATGCTTCAAAATTCACAACTTGTTTTGCGGAGAATTATCTTGTAAATTTTGTAATTGATAA
>NXFB01000069.1:0-10423 GCA_002525835.2 Ipomoea batatas
ATTATTATTACTATTACTATTTGAGAAAATGCCACTTTTTCCCATACTTATAGTGTTTTTTTTCCTGAGTTATTCATGTAACAACATTTGCCCTTAATTATTTTAAAAGTGTGGGTTTTTTCTCCCCTTTTATGTTAAATGGACATTTTTTACCATAAAATAAGCATTTTATATTTTTTTTCTCGAACCGGACATTGTAGGGACGGTTCCTGTTACAATTCAATAGGGAGGAATAATAGAAATGATTAACCGAAATATTATGTTATTAAAGTTTGTAAATAAAAAAAAAAAAGTAAAGAGGGAAAGAGGGTTATTTTAAAAATGTAGGAAGCTTAAATCAAAATAAATAAGCCAATGACCTTGTGGTTTAGTGACATCCGGTGTCCCAGTTAATATTCTCACATGGATGAAATTACTTATGCGTAGAGCTGTCAATACGGGCTCGCGGAGCAGGGCGGGCCAAAGCCCTGCGGGCCGCGGGCCTAAACGGGGTGGGCTAAAAAAGCACGCCCCTTGGCGGGCTTGAATTTTGTTGGCTCGGCCCGCCCCGCGGGCATGGCGGGCCCCAGCCAATTTTTTTTTTTTTTTGGTTTATTACTCCTTTTTTAAAATTTTGTTATTTGTACATAAAAAAATAATTAAAATAATTTATACATAACTCACATAAAACATAATTCATCAAACATTAAACATTACTGATCATCCATAAGTACATAATCATATTAGTAACATAACAATAATAAAACATTGCAAACAATAAACTCTCTATATATATATATAATTAGAAAAAAAACAGGCGGGTAGCCCGCAGCCCGCGGGCCTTGGCGGGGTGCCAAAAAAGCCCGCCCTTTGGCGGACTTCAATTTTCGAAACCCGGCCCCTACCTAAGTAGGGGGCGGGACGGGGCGGGCCGGCGGGCTAAGCCCGTTTTGACGGCTCTACTTATGGGCGCAGTTGAAGCGCAGATAGGACAGTCTGTGCAATAGCTAGCGAAAGAAGCAGTATAGCTGCAAAGGTAGAAATCCCTGCCCATGGACTGTTAAAATAATTGCGTCTTAGTTTTGCCATCGCTGCATTCCAGGGTTTTTTGCAATGTCGATTCAATTCTTTGCACACATCATTGTAGTAATAGTCACGAGTGGAATACGTAACCTCTTTGCATAGGTTGTTAAAAAGATGGGTCACTTCTTTGTCATCTCCCAATTTGTTTATAAAAACATCCTTAAGACGAAGTAAGTTGACATCCTTCTCCGTATTAATAAGATCATCCATGAACACGGCATAATCTGTGAAATACTTGGAACGCAAATACGGTGAATGTTGCTCGTAGGCTATGAGATTTCTGAAGAATGTTTCTGTTGGATCATAGAGAGCGAAAGAGGGGATCTCCAATACGCCGTGATTGAACTTTATATCAAATAGACTTATGGTTTGATCAGAAGAGGTGCTTCTAATCTTGCCAACCTTTTTGAAGTCAACTCCAGCTTCTTGAAGCTCACTTGCAGTACGGATACTGCATAATAACTCCTCGTCCTCATCTTTACTAAGACTATTGGATTCAATATCAGAGGTGCCGCCGCCTTGTGGTTGTTCCCCAAACATGCAGAGAAAACATGCGAAATTCATCCGCCTATCCTGTCCGTTTCTAAGATTATGGGGTTGGGGTTCAATATCAGAGCCGCCTTGGCCTTGCGGTTGTTTCCAAAAGCAGCAAGAAGAAGAACATGTCTTCGGCTGCTGAATCTGCCCATTATTTTTGGGTGGGGGTTGATAGAGAATGTGCACTATCTGAAGTAAATGCTTTACCTCATGGGGGTTGACCTCAGTATTGAGTAGGGAGATAATGTTCATCTTTGGTATCTCACTCTGAAATGCAATTTTCACCATCTCTGAGAATTCCAGGTTGCCAGGATTAATCATGTCATAGATTGCTTTCAAAACAAAGAAGGGGAGTTGGTTTTCCAGGAGCAAAATGTCACGAAAAATATTACTTTCCATCCCGCTAATCATCATCTTGTAAATGAGATCATCCTTGTATTCTTGCCCTCCGCCAAGCACTCGAAGAAATGATCTAATAACAAATTCCACTATAAAGCAACCATCAAGCATTAACATCGTCACGAATTCATCCCCACTAACTTCTTTTTCTATCTCATCACCATAATAGCTCTCAGCTCTGCCTTCCAACTCCTTTAATTTCTTCCAACACTCCTCCACACTTACTCCTTCTGCTCTTTCTAAAAGGGACTGTGTATACAATTCCTTAAACCTTTCCATCTTCCTCAACTCCGGCTTCCCATGATGGTAAGGCCCGATGGATATTGTCAAAGGTGTATAAGCATCTGGGTTTGTTCTACGCAGCCTCTCGTATACTTTAAATATACATGCTTCTGAAGATAAATGTTTTACATTTTTAAGCTTTTCCGAAACGATTCTTATTGGTGAATCTTGTAGATGCATTGCCCCCTCCATGTCTACAGTCATTGCATCTTTTGCCTGTTACATTGATTAATTGTAGTCAGTATTAGAGTTCGAAGTATTTTTTTTTTTTTTGTTAATACTCAATTTAGTCATTGACTTTCAAAATTAATGACTAAATTGAGAAAAATCACTATAGTAACTTCCCTCAAGGAGAATCATAGTGTCAACTGAGTACAAGGTGCTTGGCAAACATAATATATGGCTTGTATTTAGCATTCCTACATACAAACTAGTAAACTAATCATTTTAATATGGATCAGGCTACATGACTAACATTTTTTTCACCATCAATCATGATATGATTTTGTTTAAAGTATGGTGAGATTAGACAATTCATGCACAATGCTCAATGAATAAAAAACGTTTTATTATCTCGTCAAATGGTAAATGATTTTATTATATTTAAAATTTAAAATAAAACTAAGAGAGTTGTTGGTCAAATCTCTAACATTTTAACATAAAATTAAGGAAAAAGTGTCAAATTAGTTCTCTAAGTATAGTGAATAGTGCAATTAAGCCCCTTAAGTAAAAAAGAAAAAAAAAAGCTTCACTAAAGCCCCTAAACCGGTAAAAAAGTGCAATTGGGTTCTAAATGACTTGTTTAGCACGTTACTACTCATTCAGTTGAAATTTTATCACATTGCACGATTGCACAATTTTTGCTTGTTTGATGGTTGAATTGCACACTTTTTAAGTTCAATGGCCCAATTGCACAAAAGCGACAAGTTCAGTGGCATATTTGACACTTTTTCCAAAAAAAAAAAAACATATAATTATCTAACCTCCACCAATTAATAGGCAATAATACACTTAGGAAGATTCAGTGCAACATCTAACATTTGTTATTAGTCAACCACATAAAAAAAAAAAAGGGAGCCTTTCAAAAAAGTTGAATTGCATCATCATGCTAAATTTAAGAAGCAAAATAATTGAAAGCATGTGTTATGTATTTAGATAAAGCTTATTTTTTATCCGTTAAACCATGTAGCTTAGATTATCAATTTGTATGCCAAGGGCCTTGTGGTCCAGTGGCATCAAACCCTTCCCTGTATATGGGAGGTGGTGGGTTCGAGCCTCAGTGGAGGCGTTGCTGTTGCTGTCTCTTTGTTTCAGTAGGTTGAGAAAGTAGTTTATGAACAGATACTACATTGTAATAGAGTCAGTAACATTCAAAAAAAAAAGTAGTTTATGAACAGATACTACATTGTAATAGAGTCAGTAACATTCAAAAAAAAAAAAAGATTACCAATTTGTATAGGAAAACAATTCATGAATTCAGTCTACAATTTATGTAGCGTATATATGAAGATTCATGGAGGAAATTTGAGAAAATTTTACGAAATAACCAATTATTTCATTTAATAATTTAGAAATTCAAAATAAACTGTTAATATTAAGAAAATCTATAAAATAATGGATTGAAACGATCGCTTTCAACATAATTAGAGAAAATTTGTATATGATAATAATTCATAGAATGAGTCTTTAATTTAGGTATAACTAATACCCTAAAATCGCTATTTTTCCTAAAATAAAGTTAAAACATATATTTAAGGTGTCCAACAAATAATGTATTCAACTAGTTTTGATCCCTAGACCTTGCATAAAAAGATAACCGCTAACTATACTAAACTATCTCAACCTCTAGCAATTGAAGCATGTGCTCCATCTCAACTAAAAATCTAATTTAAGTTGAGATCGAGAATTGAATTACACATTTATGTTTATATATTATATATTATATTATATGCTCAACAAGTTATATGCTCAACAGGGGACAACTGCTCCCAATGTCCCCTTCTAGGGTTATGTTTGGCAAACCTAGCTGAAAAGGTAATGAAAGCTGAAAAGTAGTTGAAAACTGAAAAGCTATAAGCTCGAAGCTGAAATTTGAAGAGCTATTAAGCTAGCTGTTATGCTTAAATATGTTTGGTAAAATTAGCTTTATGATAAACGGATAAATGTAAAAAGACTAAAAACAACATCTTCATACAATTTAAATTGTTTTAAATTTAAATAGGTTTGCTTATATATTAAAATATAAAATAGTGAAATCAATATATTTTAATAAAATATAAAGTAAGAACATATATTTGAAAACATATAAAGTAAAACAAAATGTTTATAATTCATAATATTAGTTCATACAAAAATCAATGTTCAAATACAAATTTCAAATTGAAATTACAACCAAACATATTGAAGTGAAAAAAAAAAATCAAAAAGGTTTAGCTAAAAAGGTTTTAATTGGGAAGGGTAAGGGATGTCATTTCTTTAAAATAATAAGGTTAAAGATCATATGGAAAAAAAGTTAGGAAGCTACTAGCTTATTTTGAAACGCTACTTAAGGTAGCATTAAAAAATAAGCTCTTATTTTAAACTACTAGCTTATTTTAGGAACATTACCAAACAAAGCTTATAGTTTATTAGTAGTTTAACTATAAGCTCTTAAATAAACTCGATCTGCCAAACAAAGCCTAGATCCATTCCGGTAACTATTATAACTTATAAGATCTGTTTTCAAGAGTTGTGATTATTTTAACAATTTGAAGTACACATGAACTCACTCAAGACATGCCACAATATTTAGGGGGAGTGCTGGGGAGTGGGGAGGAGGAGCAGGGCCGGGGGAACTTCACAAATAAGAAATTATGTGTTTAATTTGAAACTTTGAAAGTATGAATGTAACTGAAAGAGCAACGAAGCATACATACCTCACTGCCTTTGACGCTGCAAAAAATTAGATGTTTAGTGGGGTATTTTTCGCCAAGCTAGGTTTATTTGGCATTTGGTTGGTATTTATAGATGAGAAATCGATGGATTTCAAGGCGTTGAAGTTTTTTACTTTATAGCACCGATTTGCGAGGCTAACTTTAGTTAATTGCGTCACCAGTATGACCTAACCACTATGACCTCATCCATGTTTTACGTCAACTGTATTAAATTATGATAACATTTTCAAATTTAATCCTCAACTAACAGTTTCATCACATTTTGGGCATTTGGTTCATATATTGGAATGAGATTGGTAATTGAAATCAAATACTTAAGAGTTAATTCTTTTTTTTGTCCTAAATTTATAGGTCACAATTCATTTTTAATCTTTTTTTTTAACATCCTCATTTGGTCCTAGTATTATTGTGGCATGATCATTTTTAGTCCTCCATAAACAAAACCGTTGAAATATAGTTAAATACAAAGTCATTTTAATCTTTTTTTTTATACAAATTAGGTTGAACCGCTACATTTTTTATGTATTTTTTTTTTGAAACAATTCATAATTGAAGACCGAAATGTCCTTGTATCTGACGATATTTAAACTGTTTTGTTGATAAAGGACAAAAAATGGTCATGTCTCAATAATACTAGGACCAAAAGTGAATATCCTGATAAAAAAATGACTTAAAGTGGACTGTCACCTATAAATCTAGAATAAAAAAAAGAAATTAACTCAATACTTAATTATTGTAATGTGTTTAAGCAAAAAAAAATAAAATTGTTACTAGTAAATATGAATTTGAATCATATATATATACAGAGGGAGAGGCGGGGATCCGGAGGGGCACAGGTGAGAACGTAACGGGCACTGCAATCCGCATGAGAAAACTAAGAACTAATTTGAGAACACATTCATTTATATGAAAACATAAGGACTAATCTTGGCCCTTGATCTTGGTGTTTTGTATGGTCCTAATTTTTTCATATTTAATGACTTATTTATTTGTGTGTATTTATGTAGGGGGTTGTTTAGTAATTTTTAGTCCATTTAGAATCTCATTATTATTGTTTTTGGCTATTATGCATGTTTTTATGAGTTGTATTTTTGGTATAAGATAGGATTCTTTCTTGGCAAAAACTGGTGTGCAGCTGTGAGACCGTCTCACCGTGAGACGGGTCGGTCGGGCCGGGTCAATGTGCAAATGTAATACTCCGTACTTATATGCACAAATGTCATACTTATGTGCACAAATGCAATACTAATCATGAATACAATTTTTGTTACTTATAAGGGTAAATGTAATACTTTTAAGGGAAATACAATAATACTTTTACATTTCGATTTAAAAGTATTATATTTTCCTCTAAAGTGTTATATTTGCCCTTATAAGTAAGGGGCACTTGTCAACATTAATTATTATGAAAAATGTATTATTTTTTCTCTTATAAGTAACAAAAATTGTATTATTGATTATTATTATATTTGAGCATATAAGTATGACATTTGCACATATAAATATGATATTTGCATGTTGTTTCGACCGACCCGACCCGTCTCACGAATAAGGATCCGTGAGACGGTCTCACACAAGTGTGACCCAATGTTAATTAGTGGGTAGTTATTTTATTCATTATAAATAGGATATGTATTACTACATTTCATTTGTCAAGCAATGTAATAAAAATCTTTGAGTTTCCTTTCTCTTTTCTCCTCTCAAATTATATACATAGATATATTATATATATTTAATATATCATACATTTAGTATTAGCGCCTGTCAACCTTTTAACCCTGAGATATTTCTCGTAGTGAAATATGACAATAAATTTCAATATTGTATGGTCGGGTCCAAAATTGGATGAGAAGCTCGATTACAATTATTGACAAATTATGATGACCACACCATTTGAAAGCTCAAAATCTTTGGAGCTTTGTTGATCCCGGATACCAGAGGAGCTGATGCAGCCGCTATACGGCGAGATCAATTGGCCTTGGGACAGATTCCCCAAGGTGTTGATTACTCTATTTTTGGGCAATTAGCTCGTGCTCAAACAACAAAGCAAGCTTGGGACATCCTAATGATGTCACACAAAGGAGTTGATCGGGCACAGAAGTCTAAGTTGCGGTCGTTGAGAAGGTTGTATGATCATTTTGAGATGACCTCTACAGAAATAGTAGATATGTATTTCACTCGTCTTATTTATTAGGTGAATAAGATGAGGTTTATGGAGATACCATTGAAGATGGTGCAACGGTTGAAAAAGTTATTCGAACTATGCCGATGAAGTATAATCATGTGGTGACTTCAATAATAGAGTTACAAAAAACTGAGCTCTTGTTAATTACTGAGATGAAAGGTATGATAGAAAGTCATATTGACAAGATTGAGTCAAAATCGAAACCACTAGCAGAAGAAGCTTTGAAGAGCCAAGTCACCCTAAATATGATTGACCCTAATCAAAGAGGTGGAGGATCTGGTAGAGGTCGTGGAAGAGGAAGAGAAGTATTTAGTAGAAGAGGTCGTGGTAACTCCAACAGAAGAGGAAGAAGTGGTAACTCCAACAAAGGAGGAGGATGTGGTAACTCCAACCAAGGAAAAGGTGGAGGTAATACCAAACAAGGTAAATTTCCATTTCATTGCTACAATTGTGGCAAGTATGGACATAAGATTGCAGATTGCTGTACAATGGGGACAATCGTGGAAATCAAGCATACATTGCTGAAAAGTTTGGTGAGAGTTCTAAAATCTTACTTTTGGCCCGTAATAGTTTTTCTGTAGATGAAAATATATAGTTCTTGGATACTGGGTGTAGTAACCATATATGTGGGAAGAAATAATTATTTTTCGAACTAGATAAATCAATCCGGTTTGAAGTGACATTTGACAATAAGTCAAAAATGTCAATTTGGGAAAATGTAAAATCTCTATTCAGTTGAAAGATGGTACACATATTTTTATATCTGATGTGTTCTATGTTCTTGAACTACACCAAAATTTGTTGAGTATGGGACAATTGTCAAAAAAAGAATATAAGATAAATATTACTCAGGACAATATCTATGCTATTGAGGAGATTGAACGTACAACATTATAGTGCAGTACAATGCAGGACTTGCCATGCATCGTTTAGTCTTGGGTTGACACAAGATCATGCAACCCAAGAGTGGCCGGGGGTTGGAGACTGCTGTAAGTATGATTGTGTACAATGCGGGTAATCTGGATGTTGCACGGGGGGGTGTTTGTGATGGTTCGGCGACTGCTGTAAGTATGACTGTGTACAAGCGTAGAAAGTTTCGGTGGTTAATTACATGTTACTCATAATTGAATATATATTTATTGGGCCACAAAACGTTGCATAGACACGTGATGTGGTGGGTGTGACTTTAGTGATGTTTTTTGTTTTTTTAAGAAGTAATGTGTGTATATATTTGCCAAGCACCTTGTGCTCAATTGGCATGTAGTGGCCACCCTTAGATGGGAGGTCATGAGTTCGAGTCTCAGTGGAGGAGATCTCGAAATTGACTCTTTGTACCTCAATAGGTTGAGAAAAGTATAGATGAACAGATACTACAATGTAATAGGGTCAGTTGTTTCAAAAAAAAAATGTGTATATATATTTTTTAGTGTTGTCCTGTTAACATTGTGTTCGCAGGGTCGTTATATATATATGCTATGTTTGTTTTGGCATGTATTTCCATTAATCTATTTTAAAAGTGCATTTCCACCAGGATGCACACACGGTACTAAGTATACTATTGCACAGGGCTCACTACGTGTTCATTTGGTTGTTCGCACACCGTTTTATACATTTCAAACACATACACAAAATACAACCACCCCAACCTGGCCAAACTGTAATTCATTTTTGCATTATAATCTTTTTGGTTGTCTAGGTGATCTCGGCCCCACGCGAGGATGGTATTGAACACACAACTACTGTTATAGGAGTGGATGTTTTGCCTGTCGTTGCGCAAGACATTTTGTTGACTCCTATTGATGTAGGACAAGGGAAACCAAAAGAACATACACATAATATAACTCAAACTCAAAGACTTTTAATAATATTCAACTTGAACTTCTGAATACAATAGTCTGTTTAAATAGATAATTAGAAAAACTGAAGAGTTGCAAATATTAAAAGCATGCATGGGAAAAGTAAAACAATCATAAAGAGAATTATAAATATTAAGAACATTTAAATCTAATCCAAATTTTAAATAAAACTAGTCACCAAAGTGCATGTCTCTTAGACTTCATGCATGTGACCATTTCTCATTTATTTTCCTTCCTGCTGTTCCGCATCATTCTCCCTTGGTTGCGAAAGACTCGTCCCGAGTCTTCAAATACATTGTTAGCTCATCGGAGTAATATAAAGTCATGATGAGTTCCTTCAAAAATTCTTTTTTTCGAACCTTAAAATACCCATATCCCTTAGGACTCAACCTTGGCTTTGATCTCTCCTTGTATAATGACATTTTCTGCGAATGCTTCCCCTTCAAATCTCTAGAATCCACTCCTAGCAGCCAATAGAATTTATTAGCAGGCATGGGTTGTTTCGGGTACACAACCGGACCAAAATCATTTTCTGTGGGGTTCATTCGGATAGTAACAGCACATGTATTTTGTATCTTCAGTTCAGCCCAAGGTGCAGGAGGTATAATAATTTTCTTACTTTTCCAAACGAAGGAATAAGTGTTATCCCTCCCATGATGGGTAGCATCAACATCAAACTGCCACGGTCTCCCAAGAAGGATGTGACATGCATCCATCTCAATCACCTCGCAAGCTACTACGTCTTCATAACTCTTACCAATGGATACTGGGACAAGGCAAACTTCTGAAACTGTTACTGAAGGACCATCTTTGATCCAACCCAATAATTTATACGGTTTCGGATGTGGTTTGGTAGGGAGGTTGAGGTGTTGTACCAAAGCTTTAGAGATTATATTGTCGCAGCTGCCATTGTCAATAATGAGTTTGCCAAGTATGTTACAGTAAGCCCGAAAAATGCGATTACGCTGAACATGACTCTTATCTTCGGCAGTATATAGGAGTCGTTGTACTACAAAACTCAAATGCTCACCAACCTCTTCTGCCACCTCAACGTCTTAGCTTCTTCATGGAATTCTCCATCCTCTTCCCCTGTATTTTCTTCTATCAAGTTAACAGACCTCCGAGCCCTACACTCATTCGATCGATGGCCAGGCCAGTTTCACCACACT
>NXFB01000069.1:44787-55339 GCA_002525835.2 Ipomoea batatas
CGATCACCCGGATCACCAGCCCAGTCAGAATCCGAAAAGGCATGAATGTCAACAGAGGAAGACTTGCACACAGTCAGTCCAAAATGAAGAGTGCCCTTCACATAACGAAGAACCCGCTTAAGCATCGCCCAATGGTCAACAGTAGGAGCATGCATGTGCTGACAGAGCTTATTGACTGCAAACGACAAATCGGGCCTCGTTACAGTGAGGTACTGCAAAGCACCAGCGAGACTGCGGTACTGCGTCGGATCAGCATACGGAGGCGAGTTAGCAGTATCAACCCGAGCCATAGAAACAGGAGTAGCAAGTGGCTTGCAGTCAACCATTCCAGCACGCTTTAGGATGTCGTTCATATATCGCTGCTGAGAAAGAAGCAAACCATCTGACGTCGAGATAGTTTCAATACCCAAGAAGAAGGACGGGGAACCCATGTCACGGATCTTGAACTCCGAACCCATTTTAGCAACCAAACCGGTGACAGAAGCCGAATCTGAACCCATAACCAAGATGTCGTCAACATAGACAAGGAGATACAACCGAGTAGCCCCGACAGAATAGATAAACAGGGAGACATCAGTTTTCGACGGGCGAAATCCAACCGAGACAAGAAACGAGTGCAGCCGATCAAACCAGGCGCGGGGCGCTTGCTTCAATCCATACAAAGAACGCTGTAATAAACAGACATGAGACGGTGTGTCTTTATCCTCATAGCCAGGCGGCTGACGCATATAAACCACCTCAGACAGGCTGCCATTCAGGAATGCATTGTGAACATCCAACTGATGAATGAACCAACCGCGAGAAACAGCCAAAGAAAGCAACAAACGAACCGTCGTGGGCTTCACCACCGGACTAAAGGTTTCAAAAAAATCTTGACCGGCAACCTGATTGAAACCCTTAGCAACCAGACGAGCCTTGTAACGTTCCACAGACCCATCTGCCTTCCGTTTGACACGAAAAACCCATTTGCAACCGACGACATTCATACCTGGCTCAAACGGGACCAACCGCCACGTCTGATTCTGCAGCAACGCATTGAACTCGAGGTCCATTTCCTCACACCACTCAGGATACAAAACTGCCTGGGAATAGCACGTAGGCTCCTGAAGACCAGCCTGCGAAACCAACGCCACTAGCTGATCACCCGCGCAAGACTGACTACGCAAAGCCATAGAGTGAGTCCGCACCAGCGGCCGCTTAAGTCGACGACCTCGCACCGGCTTGGACTGAGTAACACCAGTAGGACCAGGAGGGTCAGAAATGGTATGGGAACTGGAAGGAGTCGGCACGGGAGACGGAGGAACATCAGGCAGACTCGTAACCGCAACACGACCAGCACCCCACGGTACAGCAGCAGGAGAAGGCAGTCCCTGCATAGGCACAGCTGAAACAAACGGATAAACGGATTCATCGAATCGCACATGGCGACAGATAAAAACCTTGTTAGTATTTAAATCTAGACAACGATAGCCACGAAAGGAGGGCGGATAACCGAGAAAAACACACGGAGCTGACCGGAACTGTAACTTGTTGCGATTATAAGGACGCAACAACGGAAAACACAAACACCCGAAGACACGTAATAAGGAGTACGACGGCGGGGAACGATGAACACGAAAATGAGGTGTGTCATCATGTAACACGCGGGTAGGCATTTTATTAATTAAATAAACCGCGGTTTCAAACGCATAATCCCAATAACGAGTAGGAACCGAAGATTGAGCCATTAAGACAAGCCCAGTCTCTACAACATGACGATGACGACGCTCAACCCTACCGTTTTGTTCGTGAGTATAGGCACACGACTGCCGATGAGTAATACCAAGAGTAGAGAAACGCGAATGCAACTTTTTGTATTCTCCCCCTAGATCCGACTGGATTGAAATGATTTTACGATTAAACATACGTTCAACTTGACACCGAAATTGTTCAAAAATAGCATACAAATCAGTCTTGGCACGCATGGGATAAAACCAGATATAACGGGTGTAATCATCCACAAATAACACGAAATATTTATAACCATTAGCGGAAAGAAAAGGCGCAGGGCCCCATATATCAGTGTACAATAATTCCAAAATATGGGAAGTAGAAGAAATAACAGGAGATAAGGGAAATCGAGAGGATTTTCCCAGCTGACATGCTGAACAAAGCGATGATAAACTACTAATAGAACTAGAGCTAAGTGAACAATTATTCAATATTTGACGCAAAACTCGAAGATGCGGATGACCAAGCCTGTTGTGCCAGACAGAGGACGACACCCGAGCAGTGAATGCAGCAGGAGACTGACGCAGAGTAACAGGCCACGAATAAAGACCACCCGAGGCTCGACCCCTAAACAGAGTTGCCTTGGTGGAACGATCCTTAACGACAAAACAGTCAGAATAGAATTCAAAGAAAACGTCATTATCTTTTGCAAATTTTTGAACAGATAATAGCGACACAGATAAACCAGGAACATGTAACACATCAGACAGACTAAAAGTACGACTAGGAGTAGCTACCGAAGTCGAACCAATACTAACAATTGGCATACCTGCACCATTGCCGACTCTCAAGTTGTCCGTGCCCGCGTAATCAGCCGTGGAAGACAAAATCGATGCATCCGGCGTAGCATGATTTGAAGCTCCTGTATCAGGAAGCCACTGATGAGCAGTCAGAGACTCCACGCCATCAGCAGCCAGCGCCATATGCGCTTGAGGAGCAGGTGACGCAGGACAGTAGCGGTAGCAGGTCATAGTTGTGTGACCAACAGCATTGCACAGCTGACAGCGAACGGCGCCGGAGCGAGACCTGCCGCGACCACGGCCACGCTGCCGGGAACGACCACCGCGCGACTGAAACTGCTGCGACGACTGGAACTGCTGCGACTGGAATTGCTGCGACGCCGGAAACTGCTGCTGCGACTGGTAATGAGAACCAGTCCGACCACCACGCCAAGCCACCATAGCCGCCGGAGCAGCAGCATCTCCAAAATCATCGGCAAAAAGGAACTCCTGCGACACAAGATAATCCGTTAAATCAGCCAGCGATACCGGCTCTCCGCGAGTAAGACCGGCCACCAACGGACGATACTCCGAACGCAGACCCCGGAAAACGTATAGATTCTGATCATCCAACGAAACCGGGCGTCCTACTAACGATAGATCCTCAACAATCATCCGAGCGCGAGCCAGATAATCCGAAACAGAGGCATCACCCTGCCTCAAGGTCTGCAGCTGTCCAAGAAGACCAAGTGCGCGTGCCCGTGTCGCCGAACCCATGGAGTGCTCGACAGCCTCCCAAAGCTGCCGGGAGGTGGCTTTCCCTAACGCATGGTGCAGAACATCATCCGACAACGAGGAGATCAACAGAGACAATACAGCTTGATCTTGACGAATCCATGCTGCAATGGCCAGAGAAGACACCGGCGATGCAGGGGCAGTAGACGCAGCACCAGTGGCCAGAGAGGACGCTGGCGGTGCAGAGGCAGCAGACGCAGCACCAGTTGCCGGAGGAGATGAGGTAATTGGGCAAGGAACGGAACCATCAACAAAGCCAAGTAATCCTTGACCTCGGAGGAAAGGCACCATTTGAGCTCTCCAGAACAAAAAGTTACGGGAATTAAGTTTCAGAGAAACATAATGGTGCGCCGATGACAGAGACGGAGGAGGTGCAGGTAGAGCCATGGCCACGTCGGAGACGGTCCGTTCCGAGGAAGCGTCGACAGAGCCGTCACGTGAACCGGAGGTAGCCATGGAAGAACCCGAGAACTTCTGATACCAGATTAGGATAGAAAGTCTGTGTGTAGTATATCATTCACGTAGAAAATATACAAGAAGATATAAGATGCAGTACAAAAGAGAGTCCTAGTATAACACTAATACAAGTCTCCTAACACTATTGAGATGTTTTTTGTATTAGTGTTTGATGTTTTTGTGCACTACTTTGTCAATAATTTATTAGAGAAGAAAAATAAATGAAATACTTTTAAGGATAAAAATATTCATTTAACATAAAAGGAAAAAAATGTCATTTTCAAAATAATTGAGGGGACAAGCAAGTGTGGTTACATGAATAACTCAAGGGTGAAAAGTGATATTTTCCCTCATTATTATTATTATTATTATTATTATTATTATTATTATTATTATTATTATTTTATTGTTATTGTTATAAATTATACCTATTGTGGCCATAATTATGTTGTAACCGTGCGTTGTAACGGTCGTATTTAATATTATTATTAATGTTGTAAGTTATTATATATATGTACTTCCCTTGGTATTGTATTAGATGAATGAATGAACAAGATGAATCTCTTGCTTTGTCTCACTTACTTTGTCTTTACCTTTCTCCCTGCAAGTTTTGTTTGAGCTAATGGGTTTTACAACAATAATCATTAATTATTATTATTATGTTAGAAAAGATTTTACAATTACTAAGGTTAAGAATAATATAAATACTCCCTAGTTTGGGAATTGAAGAAAGAATCATATAAATAGTTAACCGAAATATTATGTTATTAAAGTTTGTATGGCACAAAAAGTAAAGAGTGAAATAGGGTAGCTTTGAAAATGTAGGTAGGAAGACTAAATCAAAATAAACAAGTTATGGATTCACATTATTAACTCTTATTATATTTAGCAGAAGTAGATATTGATGAAATTACTATTGCAGACCAAGCGCAGATAGAACAGTCTGTGCAATAGTGAGGGAAAGAAGCAGTATAGCTGCAAAGGTGGAAATCCCTGCCCATGGAGTGTGAAAATAATCGCGTCTTAGTCTTGCCATCAACACATTCCTGGGTTTTTTGCAATGTTGATTCAATTCCTTGTACACATCTTTGTAATAGAAGACATCACGGTAATACGTAACCCCTTTGCAAATGTCGTTAAAAAGACGGGTCACTTCTTTGTCATCTCCAAGTCCATTTTCAAAAACATGTTTAAGACGAAGTAAGTTGACGTCCTTCTCCGTATTAATAAGATCATCCATGAACTTGGCATAATCTGTGAAATACATTGGATGCACATCGGGAGAATGTTGCTCGTAGGCTATGAGATTTCTGAAGAAGGTTTCTGTTGGATCGTGGAGAGCGAAAGTGGGGATCTCTAATACGCCGTGATTATTGAACTTTATATCAAATAGACTTATGGGTTGATCAGAAGAGGTGTTTCTAATCTTGCCAACCTTTTTGAAGTCAACTCCAGCTTCTTGAAGCTCACTTGCAGTACGGATACTGCATAATAACTCGTCATCCTCATCTATACTTTGTTGTGGTTGTCCCCAAAACTTGCAAACAAAACATGTGAACAACTTCGGCCTATGCCGATGCCTTTGGGATTCAATATCAGAGTCGCCGCCGCCTTGTGGTTGTTCCCCAAACATGCAGAGAAAACATGTGAAATTCATCCGCCTATCCTGTCCGTTACTAAGATTATGGGGTTGGGGTTCAATATCAGAGCCGCCTTGGCCTTGGGCTTGTGGTTTTTTCCAAAAGCAGCAAGAAGAAGGAGAAGAACATGCCTTCTGCTGCTGAATCTGCCCATTATTTTGGGGTTGGGGTTGGCAGAGAATGTGCACTATCTGAAGTAAATGCTTTACCTCTTGGGGGTTGACCTCAGTTTTGAGTAGGGATTTAATGTTCATCTTTGGTACCTTATTCCGAAATGCAATTTTCACCATCTCTGAGAATTCTGGGTTGTCACCATTTCTAATCATGCCATAGAGTATTAGCAGAACAAAGAAGGGGAGTTGGTTTTCCAGGAGCAACATGTCACGAACAATATTATCTTCTATCCCGCAAATCTTGAAAATGGGATCACATATGTATTGTTGCCCCCTGCCATGGTAGCTAAAATATGATCTAATAACAAACTCCACTATAAAGCAACCATCAAGCAATAACATCTTCACGAATTCATCATCGTCAACAAATTTTATGTCATCAAGATCACCATAATACCTCTCTGCTCTGCCTTGCAAATCCTTTAATTTCTTCCAACACTCCTCCACACCCACTCCTTCTGCTCTTTTTAAAAGGGACTGTGTATACAATTCTTTCAACCTTTTCATCTTCCCATCAATCCCATGATGATAATGGTAAGGCCCGATGGAAATTGTGAGAGGTGTATAAGCTTGTGAGTTTGTTTTACGCAGCTCCTCCGGCACTTTGAATATACACGCTTCCCAAGAAAATTGTTTTACATTTTTAATCTTTTCCGAAAGGATTTTTAATGCTCTGCAGTTCTCTAAATCTTGTACATGCCTTCCTACCAGATCCGTCTTCGATGGTTTCCTTTGCCTGTAAATGTTGACGAATTAGAGTTAATTCAAAGTAATTTTACTTTTTTTTTTTTTTGAATTAATACCCAATTTAGTTATCTACTAGAGTTTTTATCGATTTAGTCCTAAACAACTTTATATGCTTAATTAGGTCATCGACTTTGATTGTTTTTACTAAATTGAGTTCTTGATTGTTAGAATCAATGACTAAATTGAGAAAAATCACTATAGTCAATTAAATTAGGTAAAATCACTATACTCGAAAACTAATTTGAATAAAATTACTATAGTTGATAACAAAATTTGATATTAACAAATGTGAAATTACCAAGCTATTTTAACATAGGACTAAATTAGGTATTTTTTTTTTTTTTGGGTACTCTATACTTGTAAAGTTAATTATTGTTTCCAAAAAACAGAAGAAGAAGATCGAAGACGAAAATTTCTAAATAATTACATAAATGGATAATAATAGATTAGCTTTGCCTCAATACTAATATATAATAAGGTTTTAACAAAACGTAATTGCTTTTATTTAGCATTCCTACATATATACAAAGTACAAACTACTAAACTAATCATCATTTTAATATGGATCAAACTACGTACATGACCAAAATTATATTTTTCAGTTTTCACCATTGGTAATATTTGATCATATTTAATTATTAAATTTTTTTTTCAATGTAGGGTGTGACTAGCCAATTCATGATATACTCAATGATAAAAAAGACGTTTTATTACCATGTCAAATGGTAAATGATTTTAGTGAAATTTTTTGGTTCCTATTACTTTAATTTATCCTTTCAAGATCTCAAAATGCAAGATTAATATAGTTAAATAAAATTTGACAGGTGCTAACTTTTAATTTCTAATTAACCAATATAATGATGTGTGCTCTATATGCAACTTATTATAAAACATAGAGAGTTGTAGCTCAAATCTTTGGCATCCTAATAGAAAATTAGAAGTCAGTATCAATTGACCACAAGGTCTTGAACACCGGTAAGAGAATGAGCACAAACCTGCTTCTCATTTGTTGACCTTTGCTCCTGTGGATGAGACGCCCCATAGCATTGCTTATCAAGTATATCTATGAAACTAATATGAAGCTAAGAGAATGAGCAATGAAACAACTGTTGAGATGCCATGGTTTTCCACATCAAGCATATCTATGAAACTAATATGAAGCTAAGAGATCAGAATGAGCAATCAAACAACTGATGGGGTATTGGTCGAGTTAATTGACATTTATGCCAAATGATTTAATTTGTTCTTTAATTTCACTTTAAGTATTCCCTTAATTTGTGTTATTACCTAGTTGTCTGGCCATTTGTAGTTGTTTAGTTCTCAATTTTTAGGTAAATCTATGGGGTGGGAATGAAACCTATGGTCATTTACTTAAAAATTATGAATGTATTATGTATGTTGATTGACTACAAGGTTGTAAAGAGGTCACAGTATAAAATGTGTCTAATATGTTATTTCAATTGAGTTGAATTTATATTATTAAAGATTTGATTTCACCATCTTCTTTATCAGTTTATTTTACACAGTTGAAGGTGAGAGAGAGACCTTGCCTTAACTTCTTTAATTTGTCTAGATGAACAAAAATGGTTGAAATGGCAGTCATGGAGATTTTTAAAAATTAGGGTACATTCAAAATGTCTATTTATTTATATTGATTCAAATTTTATTCTTGACTATATTATCAAACAATTTTTTTATACTAAAAACATATTTTAATTACTAAGTATTTGATTATGATTCAAATTTAAATATCAATATTCCAACCAAAGACCATCTTATGGGGTGTATTCAATGATGACTTTCATAGAATTTTAAAGATTTTTATGAACTTTAAAAGTTTGGAGGTATTCAATTCAAACTTTTAAAGAGTATTTAAAAGTCATGCGGTATTCGATCAAGATTTTTAAAGAGTTTTTAAAAGTCATGTGGTATTCAATTAAAACTTTTAAAGAATCTTTAAATGTCATGTGGTATTCAAAAAGTTATGAATTTGTAAGGACTTTTTAATTTTAGAACTTCTGTAGACTTTTATATATTTTTTCTTCTCAAATATAAATAGTTGAAATCCAACCCCCAACCCCAAGATTTCAAAATTTTTTTTTCTCTCTCTCTATTTAAACCCTATTTTTTTCTCCTTATTTAAAATTTTAAACTTTATAAACCTTATACCTAAATTCAATAAATTATTTTTTCTTCAGTATCCTATATTTTCTACATACCTAAACTCTACCAATTTTTTTTCTCTCTCCTAAACTTTACAATCTTCCTCTAAAAATTCAAAATAATATTATTTAATTTTTATTTCATTGTTGCTTGTATATTTTGATTTTTTTTCTATGAACTTTTTATCCCTAACTTCTAAACTTTTCCTCCTAAATACATGAACAGAGTAAATTTTTTTTATCTATCACCGTCAACTTTTACTATATGTTTCATAATATTCATATGTTTATTCGTAATATATTTTTTCTTTTTTCTTTTCAACAACATGCTATTACGAATAGTGAACTATTGTTCGCAATAGCAATTTGAGGCTACAAAGAGAAAAAACCTTGTTGTTGTTAGCAGTCCCATATTGTTATTGCAAATAATTGCTCTTTGCTTGATACCTAGCAGTATATCAAATATAATTTTTATATATATTATTAATTTTTTTTATTTTATGCAACTAGTAATTATATATTTTTTAAATATTAATTTCTCAAGAAAAAGTAATTATATTTTTAAATATTTTATTTGAACAATTCTATAACTATAAATTTTAGTGTTTAATATTGTTATGAATTGCTTATGAAAGTTTGTAAGGATATGTATTCAATTTAGAATTTTACTGACTTTTGTAGACTTTTTAAAATAAAAAAGTTGATAAAAGTTTATGCAAGTTTTTTATACAGACTTTTATAGAGTGTTACAAAGTTTTAAAAAGTTTTGAGAGACTATGAAAGTCAATAAAAGTTTATTAAAATCTATCATTTTAAAAGTTTTTAAAAATCTACAAAAGTCATGATTGGATACACCCCCTTAGTTTTCTTAGTTTTAATGAATCATCATATCCTCAAGTGACCTAAACGGCTAAACTTGTTGACACAGTAATAAGTTTTCCACCTTTTAAATTTGCTATGTTGTCAAGAAAGTATGGACTTTCCTAATTAGTGACCTCTAAATGTTAATTAACATAGAATCACAAACTAACTGGTTAGGGGCGGTCATTTGACGAAAATTTTAACGGTGGACTAAAAGTGACAAGGACTAAATAAGACTGGCCGCAATGTGGCAAAAATTAATGAAGTGGACTAAAATTGGCAATATCCCAATAACAGTAGGACCAAAAATGAAAATGACTCTTCACAATACTTAATGAATAAAAAAAAACGTTTTATTGTACATACACAACTAAAGGTGAGAGTGAGACCTTGCCTTATAAGCTTCTTTGTCTAGATGAACAAAAATGGTTGACATGGCAGCCATGAAAATTTTAAAAATTTAGGTACATTCAAAATGTATGTTTATTTATATTGATTCTAATTCTGATTTATGTCCACTATCAAATAAAGTATGTAGTTGACTCTGATTCCATTTTTTTTTTTAATCCTGTTGAAGCACAAAGAGTCAATTTCGAGATCTCCACCACTGAGACTCGAACTCATGACATCCCATCTGAGGGTGGCCACTACATGCCAATTGAGCACAAGGTGCTTGGCATATTCTCAAGTACCTAAACTTTCTCATATAGTAATAAGTTTTCCACCTTTTAAGTTTGTCAAGAAAGTATGAACTTATGAACTTTCATAATTAGTGACTTCTAGATCTTAATTAACATACATAGAATCACAAACAAACTGTTCATGGGCGGATCCAAAAATGTCATTTAGTGGGAGCAAAAAATAAAAATATTTATGGTAAAATATAAAATTGTTGAAATAAATTTTATAGCATCTCTATTAATATAATGTTCATAAATACTTTTTTTTAAAGATACTTTTTATTTTAATTAGATAAACTATAAGTACTTCTAGAATAATTTAAATACAATAACACACATTTGAAACTTCTAGCAGATTACATTGATTAGATAGTTCATAAAAAGTAAATCTTCTTTTAAGATGTTTTTTTTTTATAATTGAATTACAAAACATCAATTTTAATTCTAATGAGAAGATAAAATTAAAATATAATTATATATTCAAAGTGTGTTAGATAAAGATAAAAAGGAAAAATGGTAGTTAGTTTTAGTTTATAAGTTGTAACTAAA
>NXFB01000069.1:65194-77539 GCA_002525835.2 Ipomoea batatas
AAGCTATATTGTGGTGCGAGAAGTTTTGAGTTGGGCAAAATTTAAAGACGAGATTTCATTGAGGTGGAGTCAGATTCTCTTCTTTTGGTTTAGGCAGTCAATCTGGATAGAGGAGAATCCTCCTTTCATTTACTGGCCAGGGATATTAAATAAATGTTAAGTTCCATTTCTTGGTATATTTCTTTCTTTTGTTAACGGAACCTCAAACAGAATGGCCACTTCATAGCTTGGGAAGCCAGTTCTATGTCGATTTGTATGGAGTGGTTTAATTTAATTTGTATGAACTATGAACAGCTCCAAGTCAAATATAAAGATACTCCATTATCCATGAATCGTTGAGAATAATAGAAAATTATGAGATGCAATAAGCAATGATGGTGTTATTAAGAAGGCAAGAGTTCATATTCCTCATTCAAGTTTTAGGTTCGCAGAAGATAATTACTGTACATACTATTCATTTGTATTTGTAAATTAAATATTTATTGGCCTGGTTTGTTTTTTTGATGCATCAGGTATTCATTCATTGGGTTTTAACATTCTTTTTGAGGGGATAGTGGGAGATTTTTTATGATTTCTTTGTTGATAATTAAGTGCATATTGTTATGTGTAAATTGGATTAGAAATATACTCTGTATTAGTTATCACAACCCCTGAATTGGTAAGTTCATTTGAGCCTTGCATTTCAAGTGTTGTTGGAATTCCATTGACAGACATCTACTGCAACTTTAGATCTGTGTATTGTGTTAATGTTTGTTATGGGATTTGTTTTACGGCTATATATCACAAATAATTGCATGTTATTTATTTGTATCATATTTCTTTGTTGGTATTTTTAATATGAGTCATTGTCATTTTTGGTCTACTGTTGTCGGGGGCATTGCCAATTTTAGTCCACTTCATTAATTTTTTCCACATTGCAGTTAGTCTTATTTAGTCCTTGTCACTTTTAGTCCACCGTTAAAATTCTCGTCAAATAGTCGTCCAAAACAGAGGTATTTTCATCTTTTCATGCTTTGGTCATCTCCTTTATCCTTTGTAGTGGTTTTCCTTACACATTTGTAGTAAGATGTAGGTCTCTATTGGATGAAAATGTGTAAGGAAAATCACTACAAAGGGTAAAAGAGATTACCAAAGCAAGAAAAGAGGAAAATACCCTTGTTTTGGCGGCCATTTGACGAGAATTTTAGCGGTGGACTAAAAGTGGCAATGATTAAATAAGACTGGTCACAATATGGCAAAAATTAATGAAGTGAACTAAAATTGACAATGCTCCAATAACAGTAAGACCAAAAATGATGTTTTGATATTCAAAATTGAATGGACACAACAAGAAAGAAAGTAGCTACAGAAATTTACTTAGTAATTTTAATTAATCTATACAAAATGTTTAACTACACAACATACGTAACTTAAAACAAAATTATTAGTTTTTCTTTTACTTTATTGAGGATGTGGAAAGTAATGTTTTTATTTAGATAAATTTGTGTTTTTGAACTATTACTTATGTTATGGGCATTCTTTTGGTGCATTGCAATATGTCATGGGCATTCTTTTAATTTGGTGCATTAAGAGATTTTATTATGTATGTTTCTATTGATATTGACAAATATTTCATTACATGTTTTTGAGTTATAACACCAGAATCATTTTAACATATAGTGATAATTTTTATGACTCAAAAAGAGTTATTGATCAACCTTTTGTATACTTAAATATGAAAAAATAAAACTACTATATACAACAGTCAAATGGCTATTTTAATTATGTAATACGGAGTATGTTTTTCTATATACATATTAAGTATTATGCAGTTAAATATGATGGGATATTACCACTATATGTCACGGAGATATAGAGGGGGTGGGGCTGTTTGGCGGAGCTTATGTAGAAACTTATATCTTATTTTAAACTACTAATAAGTTATAAGCTTTGTTTGGTAATGATCTCAAAATAAGCTAGTAGCTTAAAATAAGAACTTATTTTGAAATGCTACTTTAGGTAGCTTTTTAAAAATAAGCTAGTAGCTTTTTAACTTTTTTCCATCTTTATTTTTATTATTTTAAATAAATAGCATCCTTTACCCCTCTCAATTAAAATTCTTTTGGCATTTTCTCTTCAATATGTTTCGTTGTAATTTCAATTTAACATTTGCGTTTGAACAATAATTTTTTGTATGAACTAATTTATAAATTATAAACATTTTATTTTACTTTATATATTTTGAAATATATGTTCTTACTTTATATTGTATTAAAATATATTGATTTCATTATTGAGAAAATTGTAATTTTTGCCCCTCCATAATATGCCAATTATCAATGTCACCCCTGAATTATTAGTGGTGTAAATGTTGCCCATCAATTTTCAAAAATGGTACATATATTGCCCCTCCCGTAACGAAGGAGGGGCAATATTTACACCACGGGAGGGGCAATATATGTACCATTTTTGAAAATTGAGGGGCAATATTTACACTAAAATAATTCAGGGGTGACATTGATAATTGACATATTATGGAGGGGCATAAATTACAATTTTCCCTTCATTATTTTATATTTTAACATGTAAACAAACCTATTTAAAATTAAAATTATTTAAATTTTATGAATATGTCCTTTTTAGTCTTTTTACATTTATCAACTTATTAGAAAGCTAATTTTACCAAACACTTTTAAGCATAACAGCTCTTCAGATTTCAGCTAGCTTCGAGCTTATAGCTTTTCAATTTTCAGCTACTTTTCAGCTAGGTTTGCCAAACATAGCCTTTATGACATTTGCTATATATTAGAATTGTCTAAGATAATAGAAATTACATTGATAAGATGTTGAGGCAAGTTATTGAAAAATCTATTTACTACACTTATGATATCATTTGCACGCAAATTATATTGTGGATCATGGTCCACAATGCATTATGCACCATGATCATGGATGATACTGCAGTTGTGTTGAACGGATACTGCATTTGTGTTGAAAAGATATTGCAATTGTATTGAAAGGAAACTGCAGTTGCGCGGAACAGAGGCTGTTCATCCGTTCAACACAACTGCAGTATCCATTCAACACAACTGCAGTATCTGTTCAATAGAACTGCAGTTTCAGACAGATGACATGACCTCTATTCCGCGCAATTGCAGTTCCCTTTCAACACAACTGCAGTATCCGTTCAACACAACTAAAGTATCAGTTCAACACAACTGCAGTATCAGCACATGATCCGTGGTCCACAATGCATTGTGGACCATGGTAAGTGACTTAAGTCCATTATGAAGTTGCTTGTGACAAATGCTAAATCCATTTGTCAACAAATCTACAAATTATAATTGTATACTTCATTTTTTATTATTAATGTATTTCTTTAATATTTATAAATATTATAAATTGTAGCTTATTTATTTTTAATATTTACAAATATATAATATATGTCGTGCACCGCACGGGTAAATTAATAATAATAATAATAATAATAATAATAATAATAGGGAAAATTGCATCTTTGGTCCCTAAGATATACCCAAAGTACCGACTCAGTCTCTAAGTTATGATCGTATCCGAGTTCAGTTCCTCAGTTATGAACGAAGTGGCGCATTTGGTCCCTGATTGTTAAATTTGACGGAAAATTTTAAAAATATTTAAAATTTGAGGGGTAAAATAGGAAATTTATATTTTATTCTTTATTATATCAAAACCACTTTCACAACATTATTTTTCACTTTTTAGCCTTGTATTTCAAGGTTCTTCAGTTCTAAAAGTATTTTATAACTTTATGACTTGTTAGTAACCTGGCTCTCGTATAATAAACTTAAAACTTAGCACAAACCAAGAAACATTTGATCATTGTCTCCAGGCTTGTAAAACACACTATCCTAACAATTTTTTTTTATTTTCTTTACTAAGCAACGAATGCAATCAAACTAGAACTTTTGAGATTTTTAGTATGTCAAATAATTATTCGACATACTAAAAATCTCAAAAGTTCTGGTTTGATTGCATTTGTTGCTTAGTATGTCAAATAATTATTTTTTACATACTAAAAATCTCAAGTTATTCCGTTGGTGAATTTCTCATAAAAGCAACCTTATTCTGTTGGTGAATTTCTCATAAAAGCAACCTTATTCCGTTGGTGAATTTCTCTTAAAAGCAACCTCAGTAATTTGAATCATTTTGTATCTCAAAAGTTCTGATTTGATTGCATTTGTTGCTTAGTAAAGAAAATAAAAAAATTGTTAGGATAGTGTATTTAACACACCTAAAGACAATGATCAAATGTTTCTTTGTTTGTGTTAAGTTTTAAGTTTATTATACAAGAGTCGGGTGAGGACTTTTTCACGTGTCCATCAAGTATCAAATCACAGTATAGAGTTTAGATATCGTTCCACTGGAGATGGTTCTTGTAATGTTAGGAATTGATGTAAGGTGGAGTTAAGCACAAGCTAAAACTATTCTTATAGAAGCTAGGCCTATCGTTAAAGAGTTGGGTTGATATGATTAAGTTAAAAACAAATAATAAGCTAAGACAAGTAAAATAAAGGACCGGTATTTGGTTGATTCAAGCTAAGATGCCAATTATTCTACTCAGAATTAGGGGATTAAAACAAGGCATAGGGTATGAGATGCACAAAAGTGTCCAAATACCACTCTCGTAGCTATTTGGACTTGCAACCTCACCTTGAACTCCACTCGCGTGGCAATTCAACACAAGGTTGTCCAACCAAGAACACAAGGCATTCCAAGAATAAGTTTTAAGTTTATTATACGAGAGTCAGGTTCCTAACAAGTCATACTAAAGTTATAAAAATACTTTTAGAATTGAAGAACCTTGAAATAAGAGGCTAAAGTGAAAAATAATGTTGTGAAAGTGGTTTTGATATAATAAAGAGAATAAAATATAAATTTCTTATTTTACCCCTCAAATTTTAAATATTTTTAAATTTTTCTGTCAAATTTAACTGTGAGGGATCAAATTCGCCACTTCGTTCATAACTGAGGGACTGAACTCAATACGGCCATAACTCAGAGACTGAGTCGGTACTTTGGGTATATCTCAAGGACCAAAGATGCCATTTTCTCATAATAATAATAATAATAATTCATTGCATAAACCACCGGAAATTATACATACATACTGCAAACATTCTAACAACGTAACACACTTATTAGATTGATGAAATTATAATTACTTATACAGATCAAACGCAGCTATGAGAGTCTGTAGAATAGCCAGTGAGAGAAGCAGTATAGCTGCAATGGTAGAAATCACTGCCCATGGGCTGTGAAAGTAATTGCGTCTTAGTTTTGCCATCGCCACATTCCACGATTTGTTGTAGTGTCGATTCAATTCTTTGTACATATCTTTGTAATAGAAGTCATCATTACTGGAAGTCCTAACCCCTTGGCAAAGATTGTTAAAAAGATGGGTCACTTCTTTGTCATCTCCCAATCCATTTAAAAAAACATCTTTAAGACGAAGTATGTTGACATCCTTCTCTGTATTAATAAGATCATCCATGAACACAGCATAATCTGTGAAATACATGGAACCCACATCCCACGAATCTTGTTCGTAGGCTATGAGATTTCTGAAGAAGATTTCTGTTAGATCAAAGAGAGTGAAAGAGGGGATCTCTAATACGCCATGATTGAACTTTATATCAAATAAACTAGTTGTGGTTTCATTAACCTTTTTGAAGTCAACTCCAGCTTCTTGAAGCTCACTTGCAGTCCGTATAATGCATAAATCGTATCTACTTTGTTGTGGTTGTTCCCAAAACTTGTAAGGAAAACATGGGAACAATTGCCACCTATCCTGCCTGTTACTAAGACTGTGAGATTCAATATCAGAGCCCCTGCTGCTGCCACCTTGTGGTTGTTTCCAAGAGAAGCAAGAAGAAGAAGAAGAAGAAGAAGAAGAAAAACATGCCTTCTGCTGCTGAATCTTCTGCTCATTATTTTGGGGCTGGGGTTGGCAGAGAATGTGCACTACCTGAAGTAAATGCTTTATCCCGTTCTCGTGGGTGTTGACCTCAGTACTATCGAGTAGGGAGAAAATATTTATCTTTGGTAGCATTTCCAGAAATGTAGTTTTCACCATGTCCGATAATTTTGGTTTTTCATCAAAAACAATAATCATCTTCGTCGTCATGTCATAGAGTGTTTTCAGAACAAAGAAGGGGAGTTGGTTTTCCAAGAGCAACATGTCACGAACAATATTACTTTTCATCCCGCTAGTCATCTTGTAAATGGGATCATCTTCGTTTTGTTCCCTCACGCCAATTTTACTTTCAAGCACTCGAAGACATGATCTAATAACAAATTCCACTATAAAGCAACCATCAAGCAATAACATCTTCACGAATTCATCATCGTCAACAAACTTTATGTCATCAAGATCACCATAATACCTCTCTGCTCTGCCTTGCAAATCCTTTAATTTCTTCCAACACTCCTCCACACCCGCTCCTGTTCTTCTGTCAAGAAAGGACTGTGTATACAATTCCTTCAACCTTTCCATCTTCCTCAACTCCAGCTTCATATGATGGTAAGGCCCGATGGATATTGTCAAAGGTGTATAAGCCTCTGGGTTTGGTTTACGCAGCCTCTCGTGCACTTTAAATAGACATGCTTCTGCAGATAATTGTTTTACATTTTTAAGCTTTTCCGAAAGGGTTCTTATTGGTAAATCTTGTAGCTGCTCCATGTCTACAATCATTGCATCTTTTGCCTGTTACATTGATGAATTGTAGTCAGTATTAAATAAGGTGCAGAGAGTATTTTTGGTATTTGTAATATAAAAGTTATTCGAGTTTATTACTAAAATGGTCTCTCGACTATTGTGAAATTACCCATTTGGTCCTAAATAACTTTTTTTTTGCCCAATTAAGTCCTAAACTTTGAAAATCTTAATCATTTTGGTCCTCCGTTTATTTTACCGTTTGATATTCGCTAAATCGGGACCAAATTGGTAATTTCACTATAATAAAGGGGTCATTTCAGTCAAAAATTAATTACCGAATTGGTCTCGATTTAACGAATGTTTAACACCAAAATAAACGGAGGACCAAATTGGTTAAAATTTTTAAAGTTGAGGACTTAATTGGACAAGAAAGATTGTCGATGATCAAATTGACAGTTTCGCAATAGTCGAGGGACCATTTCGATAATAAACTCAAGTTATTCTCAAGACAATGAGAATAGCTAATACCAAAGTCCCTAAATAATGGAATAAGTTTATTCCATAGAATAACATATTCCATGAACCACACATGTAGAGTTTTGTAACATTCTCTCAAAGAGGCACAAAGGTGCCAACTAAGCACAACATGCTTCATGCTTGGCAAACACAATTGCTTTTATTTAGCATTCCTACATACAACTAAACTAATCATTTTAATATGGATCAGGCTACATATCAACATTTTTTTTACCATCTAGCACGATAATATATGATTTTTTTTTTAAACATAAGGTGAGATTAGTCAATTCAAAATACTCAATGAATAAAAAACGTTTTATTATCTCGTCAAATGGTAAATGATTTTATTATATTAAAAATTTACTGTAAAACTAAGTGAGTTGGATGTTAAATCTCTAATATTTTAACATAAAATTAAAAGTCAGTATCACTTGACTACAAGATTTTGAACATTGGTAAGAGAATGAGCACAAACCTTCTCATTTGTGAGCAGCTCCTCCGGCACTTTGAATATACTACACGCCTCTGAAGAAAATTGTTTTACATTTTTAATCTTTTCCAAAAGGATATTTAATGCTTTGCAGTTCGCTGAATCTTGTACATGCCTTCCTCCCAGCTCCCTCCTTGTCTTCGATGGTTTTATCTTTAACCTGTATATGTTGACGAATTAGAGTTAGTTCAAAGTAATTTTACTTTTTTTTTTTTTAATTAACACCCAATTTTTATTTTTATTTTTTGAGTTCTACACTATAGTAATTTTTATTGATTTAGTCATAAATGACTTTGTATGCTTAATTAGGTTATCGACTTTGATGGTTTTATCAAATTGAGTCCCCAGTACTTGTTAGAATCAATGACAAAATCGAAAAAATCACTATAGTCGATTAAATTAGATAAAATTACTATACTCGAAAACTAATTTGAATAAAACTACTATAGTTGATGACAAAATTCGATATTAACAAATGTGAAATTATCAAACTATGTTAACATAGGACTTAATTGAATAAAATCATCAAGTCGGAGATCTAATTAAACACAAAAAGTCGTTTAAGATTAAATAAAAAAAAAAGCACTATATAATTGAGGACTAAATTTGGTATTTTTTTTTTTTGTGGGTACTCTATACTTGTAAAGTTAATTATTGTTTCCAAAAAACAGAAGAAGAAGAAGAAAATTTTTAAATAACTACATTAATGGATAATAATAGATTAGCTTTGCCTCAATATATACTAATATATAATAAGGTTTTTTTTTTGAAAAGAATATATAATAAGGTTTTAACAAAACGTAATTGCTTTTATTTAGCATATATTCCTACGTATATACAAACTAATTAAACTAATCATTTTAATATGGATCAAACTACATGACCAACATTTTTCACCATCTAATTAACGTGGTAATATATGATCATATTTAATTATTAAATATTTTTTTAATGTAGGGTGAGACTAGCCAATTCATGATACACTCAATGATAAAAATGACGTTCTATTACCATGTCAAATGGAAAATGATTTTAGTGAAAATTTTTGGTTCCTATTACTTTAATTAATTTATCCTTTCAATATCTCAAAATGCAAGATTAATATATATAGTTAAATAAAATTTGCCAGTGCTAACTTTTGATTTCTAATTAACCAATATAATGATGTGTGCTCTATATGCAACTCATATATTATAAAACTTAGAGAGTTGTAGTTCAAATCTTTGACATCCTAATAGAAAATTAAAAGTCGGTATCAGTTGACCACAAGGTCTTGAACATGGGTAAGAGAATGAGCACAATTGCACAAACCTGCTTCTCATTTGTTGACCTTTGTTCCTTGTGATGAGACGCCCCATAGCATTGCTTATCAAGTATATCTATGAAACTAATATGAAGCTAAGAGAATGAGCAATGAAACAACTGATGAGATGCCATGGTTTTCCGCATCAAGTATATTTATGAAACTAATATGAAGCTAAGAGATCAGAATGAGCAATCAAACAACCGATGGGGTATTGGTCGAGTTAATTGACATTGATGCCAAATGATTTAATTTGTTCTTTCACTTTAAGCATTTCCATGATTTGTGTTATATTATTACCTAGTTGTCTGACTATTTGTAGTTGTTTAGTTCTCAATTTTTAGGTAATTAAATCTATGGGGGTGGGAATGAAACCTATGGCCAATTACTTAAAAATTATGAATGTATTATGTATGTTGCTTGACTACAAGGTTGTAAAAAGGTGATAGTATAAAATGTGTCTAATATGTTATTTGAATTGAGGTTGGATTGATACTATTAAAGATTTAATTTCACCATCTTCTTTATCAGTTTATTTTACACAGCTAAAGGTGAGAGGGAGACCTTGCCTTAGCTTCTTTAATTTGTCTAGATGAACAAAAATGGTTGAAATTGCCGTCATGGAGATTTTAAAAATTAGGGTACATTCAAAATGTCTGTTTATTTATATTGATTCTAATTTTATTAATGACTACTATCAAACAATTTGTTTTTTACTAAAAACATATTTTAATTACTAAGTATTTTTATTATGATTCCAATTTAAATACCAATATTCCAACCAAACACCCTCTTAGTTTTCCTAGTTTTAATGAATCATATTCTCAAGTGACCTAAACGGCAAAACTTTCTCACATAGTAATAAGTTTTCCACTTTAAGTTTGTTACGTTGTCAATAAAGTATGAACTTTCCTAATTAGTGACCTCTAAATTTTAATTAACATAGAATCACAAACTAACTGTTTAGGGGCGGTTCTAGAAGAGTCATCTGGTGGGAGCAAAAAATAAAAATATTTATGACAAAATATAGAATGGTTGAAATAAATTTTATATCATCTCTATTAATATAATATTCATAAATACTTTTTATTTTAATTAGATCAACGATTATAAGTATTTCTAGAATAATTTAAATACAATATAACACACATTTAATTTGAAACTTCTTGATTACATTGACTAGATAGTTCATAAAAAAGTAAATTTTCTTTTAAAATATATATTTTTTCGTAATTCAATTACAAAACATCAATTTTAATTCTAATGAAAAGATTAAATTAAAATATAATTATATATATTCAAAGTGTGTTAGATAAAGATAAAAGAGAAAATGGTGATTTTAGTTTATTAGTTGTTATACCTAAATTGTCATAGACTCAGTACATGAATGATTACCTTATACAAATTTTCCCCTTTACCTATGTTGAAAGTAGCATTTTCAATCCATTACTTACAAAATTTGTTAACAATAACAATTTTTTTTTTAATTTCCAAATTAAAATATTAAAGGACACATTGGTGATTTTATAAAATTTTCACAAATTCCCTCCATGAATCTTCATATATACACTACTCTTACCGCAAAACCCTTGATAATAAATACTTGTTTGTCTTGATTGAGGAGGAATTTGAGAAGCAAAAATGACAAGTAGAAGATTAATTAGGATTGGAGATATACTAAATTGTAAGTTTAATATGTTAGTTTATTAAAAAATTTCCTTTTTATTGAATGTAAATTACTCTTCTTCTTTTTAAAAAAATATATTACTATTTTTGATATTTCATTGAGTTCCTACCTTAATGAGTAATATATGCAATTTAGTTGTTTTAATATATTAATTGATTGTATAAAGGTTTATACAAAAGGTGAATGCAATGAATTACTATATATTTTAATCTAAACACAATATTTTTGTGCATTATTGTATTTTGTTAGAGAAGCAATCTTTTTTACCATATAATGATGTTGGTTTTAGATTTAGTGGAAGTTGAGTGGAGGGATAATTATCTTTACTAGTCTTTAGATGAAGAAAATAATGAAAAAATATATATATAATTATCTAACCTTTACCAATTAGTAGCCAATACACTTAGGAAGATTCAATGCAGTCTCTAACATTTGTTATTAGTCAACCACATAAAAAAGGAGCCTAACAAAAAAGTTGCATCATCATGCTAAATTTAAGAAGCAAAATAATTGAAAGCATGTGTAATGTATTTATATAAAGCTTATTTTTTACCCGTTAACCCATGTAGCTCAGGTTACCAATTTGTATAGGATAATAATTTATGGAATGACTCTACAATTTAGGTAGCATATATATATGAAGATTCATGAAGGAATTTTGAGAAAATTTTACGAAATAAACAATATGTCCTTTAATAATTTAGAAATTCAAAATAAATTGTTAATATTAACAAAATCTATAAATAATGGATTGAAACTGCCACTTTCAGCATAATTAAAGGTAAAATTTGTATAAAATAATAATATATAGACTGAATCTATAATTTAGGTATAACTAATACACTAAAATTACCATTTATTTTCCAAAATAAAGTTAAAACATATATTTAAGGTGTGCAACAAATAATGCAGTCAACTAAATTTGATCCCTAGACCTTGCATAAAAAGATAACTACAAACTAAGCTATCTCAACTAGTGTGTGCGTGTCTAGATTCGGCCCGGTAAACAACTGCTATAACTTATAAGATCTCCTTTCAAGAGTTGTGATTATTTTAACAATTTGAAATACACATGAACTCACTCAAGACATTATATGTGTTTAATTTAATTTGAAACTTTGAAAGTATGAATGTAATAACTGAAAGAGCAACGAAGCATACATACCTCACTGCCTTTGACACTGCAAAAAATTGGATGTTTAGTGGGGTATTTTTCGCCAAGGTTTATTTGGCATTTGGTTGCTTTTTAGAGATGAGAAATCGTTGCATTTCAAGGTGTAGAAGTTTTTTTCTTTATAGCACAGATTGCCGAGGCTAACTTTAGTTAATTGCGTCACCAGTATGACCTCATCCATGACCTACGTTTGGCCACATTTATATCCATGTTTTACGCCAAATGTATTAAATTATGATAACATTTTCAAATTTAATTCTCAACTAACACCTTCATCACATTTTGGACATTTGGTTTAAATGTTGGAATAAGATTGGTAACTGAAATCAAATACTTAATTATTGTAATGTGTTTAAGCAAAAAAAAAAACTAAATACGAATTTGAATCTTATATATATATATAGATACAGAGGCGGGTGGGGGGGGGGTGAGGGGAGATGGACCACTATTTGAAACAGTGTATATTAAAAAAAAAAAAGTTATTAATAGACACAGATAA
>NXFB01000069.1:86843-101067 GCA_002525835.2 Ipomoea batatas
TATAAATACATATATCTCCAAGCTTCTTTCAAGCTCTTACGATTAATTTGTCAGCTTCCCAACATTACTATGATACAATAATATGTTTCTTTTTTATTTTTTGAGAATATACAATAATATGTTTCTATGTTTTTTTTTTTTTTTTTGCAGTTTCATATGTGTGTATATATAGTTTCTATTTTTCTTCTTCTTGTTATTCTTTTAGTTTCATACGCTCGTATATATTTATCTATTTATATGTTGATTTTTCTCTAAATTTTGTTTGTATATAAGCATAAACATGTAGTTCACGAATTAGAAAATCCCAGTTCGTGTACAATATATTGTTTCGTTCTGCGATCGGCTGTATTATTTTGCTTTTCGATATCTTTTTATTTAGAATTACTTTTGAAATAATATAATAATTTTTATTATATTTTGTTTTTTTAATGGTGGGCGAGTATGTATATATTTGTATGTTTTTAAGGGTATTTTAGTTATTTAAATGATCCAACCAAACACAAAAAAAAAAATGATTTCTTTTATAATTTCATGTTTAGTTTAATATTTTTGCGAACCAAAAAATAGAATAGTATTCATATTTTATTTCTTTCTTATTCTATTCCTATTTAAGTTGTATTTTATTTCATTTATTTTTATTCTTTGAATCAAACCTTAATTACAAAATGAATAAAACCTCCGAAGTGGTTAGGGGAAGCTTTCTGTTGCTAGCGACAAGTCTGCCAAAATTTAATTAGCTAGCTGTCTAGCTTGCCGCAATAATTCAATTGTATGTAGTCAATCTCTTACCGGACCTCTTTAATTTATAAACCACATATTTGCAATAATCTAGTTGTCACAGCAATAATTGTAGGGAAAAACTGGGAGAACTGATGGATGATTGTAGGGAACCCTTCACTTTCACTTTTTTTTTTTTTTTTTTTTGATTACTATTGACATGTTACATATAATATCTGTCCATATATACTTTCTCAACCTATTGAAACCTAACGAGTCAATATCACCTCCACTGAGACTCGAACTCATGATCTCCCATTTAGGAAAGTCACTCTCACTTTCGTAAAGTAGCTTTAGTATCCTCATCATTTTCTGGTGATAAGGAGCAGCTAAGACAACAAACAAACAATACTCCAAAATAATAAAGCAGTTGATCGTACAATACGCATTTGCGAAATGCATTTCTCATATAATACGAGAAATGCATTTCTGAAATGCCTGTTACCTTTGCCGGAGCACGGGACTCCGGTCATGTATGCTCAAATGCGTTTCTCGTATAATATGAGAAACACATTTTGCAAATGCGAGTTGGTCAAACACTCACACATATATGGGGAACGCGTCTGGCGTATAAAATACACCAGATGCATTTTCTAAACGCGTCTGATGTTGAGCTTTTTGAAAAAAAAAATACACTTGCGTTTGGGTAATGCGTTTCAAATCCCCAAACGCATTTCCCAAACGTAGATTTCCTATCAATCTTGTTAAGGATTTTAAAAATTCCTATTTTCGTCTCCTAGTTAATGGGAAGTGCCATTTCAGTCAATTTCCCTCCTTCTACCTCTCCATCTTCCTCAATTCGGACTTCCCATGATGGTAAGACCAGATGGAAATTGTCAAAGGTGTATAAGCCTCTGGGTTTGTTTTACGCAGCTTCTCCTGCACCTTGAATATACATGCTTCAAAAGATAATTGTTTTACATTTTTAATCTTTTCTGAAAGGATTCTTAATGCTTCGCAGTTAAATTTGCTAAATGTTGTAGATGCGTTGCTCCCTCCATGTCTTCAATCATTGTATGTTTTGCATGTTACGTTGATGAATTGTAGTCAGTAATAGAGTTCAAAGTAATACAATGATTAAGCTTTGGTTCCTTTATTGTACCGTTAATTAATGATTCGGTCAACATATGTAAGGTTACCGCTCAACTACTGCAACATGTACACTAACCATTCGGATGTATTGTAATTATAAGTTATAACATTCTGGTACTCATATTCTAAGTAGCCATTCGGGTAGGTTTATTATGCACTGCATGTTTCAAGTATTACCATGTACGTATATATACTAGGGATTATTTCTTTTTTGCATGGACGAATGAATAAAGATATAAAATATATATACAGGATTGAGTTCAAATGAGAATGGCGCCTCCAGGAGAGAACTGAGAACGAATCACAGCGCGCCACGTGTCCAGATATAGTTGCACCTAAGGTTATAACTAGGTGCACTTAGGTATATTAATGTTAACAAAGTAAATTACTTGCACTCGTAAGTGAAAATAAGTGCACAAGGCATGTAAAATGTATTACAGGTGCAAGTAAAATGTACACTTAGCATCAATACTAAGTGCACCTAACATTATAACTAGTTGCACCTAACGGTATGATTAGTTGCACCTAGGTGCACGAATGTGGACAAGGTAAATTACTTGCACTTGTAAGTGATTTTACTTGCACTTTTTACTTGCAAATGTGCACCAACTACTTGTACTTATAACACATTTACTTGCACTAAAGTTCGAGTTATTTACGAAAATGCCACCGCGTCATTTTTTAAAAATTACATCTGATTCGCTGATCTGGACACGTGGATAGTTGTGGATCGTTCTTATTTCTCTCTTGGGCACCCGTTCTCATTAAAACACACCCCTATATATACATATGTTATTTTAATTTATTATTTTGTTTACATGCATTACATAATCTAAGAAGGTACATTTTTATTATACCCTAAGGGAAGATGACAAATTTTACTATGGACAGTGGTCCACAATGAATTATGGACTGTTGGTATATATAATACATATGCTACGATACTTAATATATATAGTACGTATAGTATATGATTAAGATATATATTTGAGATAAAGAGTTGGATTGGCATAAAAATCAAACACAAAATGGAAATAGAAAATGAATGCATAGTATTACTGTGAGTTATTTTCAGTTTTGGTCCCACGAGTATGTGACCATTTTCACATTTGGTCCCTGATTATTAGAGTTTTCATATTTGATCCCACGACTTTTAAATTCCTACCACATTTGGTCCTTTAGATCAAATTTCAGCCACATTCCGGCCACCGACAACTATTTTCCAGCTAATGAAGTAAGTCAAGGACAAATTTGTCATTTCATTTTTTTTAATTAATAAAAAAAAAAACCTTCTTCTCCCCAAACCCCCCAAACCCTTCTTCTCCCTGACGAAAGGTAGCGACTTTGTGAAGACTCTGATGGGAATATGATGTGTCCAGCCATCGTTGGAGGAGGAAGACGAGGTGCTGCTTGTAGCTGTCATGTCGGAAGTCGTCGCAGTTCGTCAACAGCCACTGCACCGCCGAAAAAAAAAAAACAAAAAAGGTCCACAAACAAACGGTGTTCAAACTCTAGGCAGAAATAGGAATGCTCAGATTCATTTTTTTCTCCGCAAGATTGTTCTTAATCCTTATTCATAACTCCATAGCTGCATGCAATCAAAGAAAAGGGCCAAAAGAATACCATCAATACTGTAATTGCAGCAGCAGATTTTCCATGCCATTGTTAACCTAAAATGTTGAACTAAACTAAATTGCATCTTTGTACTGTGAAAGAATTTACGCCAAACATTTCTCAATTTGCATACAAAAATATCAAATCGAGAATTCATAATCATCTAGAAAATAGAAACGAATAATTAAGAAGAGGAACCTGAGAGTGAAGAGGCGAGGAGGATTTGACTATGACCATGAAATGCTGAAAATCCCAGAAATTGAGAGAGTACGCAGCGGACATCAATAATTGCCCCGGGCCTCTGGTGGCTCTCAAAGGAACGACCGATACATATACTTCATCTCGATGGCGATGGTTACTTGTCGCGCGCCGTGGCAAAAACACTGCATTGCCGTTCGTCAGGGAGAACCAGAGAAGAAGGGGTTTTTTTTTATTAATTAAAAAAATGAAATGATAAATTTATCCTTGACTTAATTCATTCACTGGAAAATAGTTGTTGGTGGTCGGAATTTGATCTGAAAGACCAAATGTGGTAGGGATTTAAAAGTCGTGAGACCAAATCTGAAAATTTTAATAGTCAGGGACCAAATTAAATGTGGAAATAATCTCATACTCGTGGGACTAAAAGTAGAAATAATCACATACTCATGAGACCAAAAGTGGAAATAACTCTATTAATGTATACATAAGTACGTGTATGCAATATGAACATGGTACATGAAAGTGTATTGTGGAAATGAAATGCATGAAAAGTGGAAAAGGATGGACTTGTGCAATAGAAAATGGAAAAAGCAAATGGGAAAATGGAATATGAATGGTGTGATCATGCGAACGTGGAAGCAAGTGGAAGCAACATTTTAGGGAAATTAAAACACAATGCAAGCTGTAAATGTGGACTTGTGGAGGCGTGGACATGCGAAATTGAAGGAATCAAAGGGAAAATTAAACCAATAAATAGACAATCCAAACAAAGGAAAAATCGAAGTTTCTGAAATATAACGAAAAATATATTATCAGTGTTGCGAAGAAACTTCAACACAAAGAAAGATTGGTGTACTATCCAGAGAAATCAGCTCCAAGTAATATTAGTGCAAGTTAAAATCCAGGTTAGTTACAGTTTGTTTAATTGGTAGAATTAGTTCAAACTGTACTTGTAAACTTTTTCATTGAATTGGTTTATAAGGTTAATGTTTAAATAAGTCGTAGACCTGGTTTTGTAATTCAATGAACCTTGTAATTGTAAAAATCAACGGGTTGATCTTGAGTGAAAATTTTTTTTTTTGCGCGTGGCCCCGCAGATTAGGAGGTGATGTTCTTCAACTGCGTTAACAAATTCAGTTGTCTACTTATTTTGGCGCTTCTTTCATTGCTTAATATTGTGATACATATCTGCATTACATAATTTCATGGACCATGCATCAAAACGACGTCGTTTTTATTAATGAAAACAGACGGCTAAAACGGCCTCTGTTATGCGCCATTCACTTTCAGTTTATATACACTGCAGTTACATTTCAACACAACTGCAGTTACATTACAACACAACTACAGTTACATAACACAACTGCAGTTTCATTTCAACACAACTGCAATTTCATTCGACATTATACACTCAAATATGTTAAACTGCTATTCGGTTTCCTTTCAACACAACTACAGTTTCTTTTATAATATACTGCAGTTTTCTTTCAACACAACTACAATATCATTTCGATATAACTACAGTTTCATTGGACAATATACACAAAAAAATGTGAAACTGTTATTCATTTCATTTTATATATACGCTGCAGTTTCCTTTCAACATAACTACAGTTACATTTTGATATAACTATAGTTTCATTTGATAATATAAAAACAAATGTGAGCAGTATCTTTTGAGATGAACTGTAGTATCCTTTACGGAGCTCCGCTGCAGCCGTTTCTTTTACTTAATGAAACATCGGCGTTTTGTGACCATGGTCCACCGTATAACAACCGAAGGGAAGATATATATTATCATTTATATATATCTTTTGGAAGTTAGAGTTTTTTGAACTGTCGTACGTAACTTTCATGTAACCTATCCTAAGAGTTAAAATATTTCATATAAATATTTTGGATAGAGATCTAAGCTAAGAGATAGAAACAATTAACATGCAATTTATATGCAATTAACAAGCAATATAATTTTAAGGATCACACCAAGATATTTCACAGACTTACACTTCTACAGGAAATTCTTATACAAAGCAATTTAAGAATTTCATTCATCTTCTTGTATCCCATAAGATTATATCTTGAGCCTTGTTGCCTTTCCTGGGGGAGATTTAAAAGTTATAGGAAAATTATTACAGACCTGAAGATATCAAATGATACAATTCTATTCTCTTGTTCTTCTGTATTTTTATTGTATTACAAATGTATTACAGAATATATACCAACATTTATTCCAACACGAGAATGTCTTGCAGATTAGAGACTTTTCTTAAACTGTTTTAAAAGTCATTGTGTTACAGCTCTCGTTCCAACATCACTCTGTGTGTTGATCCTTATTTATTTCAGCTTGATATCAATGCGGGTGCAATATAATAATAATAATAATTCATTGCATAACCCACTTGAAAATATAGATACATACATACTCCTAACATTCAATTCTAACAACGTAACACACTAGCTTATTAGATTGATATGATGAAATTACTTATGCAGTTGAAGCGCAGATAAGAGAGTCTGTGCAATAGCGAGCGAAAGGAGCAGGATAGCTGCAAAGGTAGAAATCCTTGCCCATGGACTGTTAAAATAATTGCGTCTTAGTTTTGCCATCGCTGCATTCCAGGGTTTTTTGCAATGTCGATTCAATTCTTTGCACACACCATTGTAATAGAAGCAAACACCGGAATGCGGAACTTGTCTGCAGAGGTTGTTAAAAAGACGGGTCACTTCTTTATCATCTCCCAATCCATTTATAAAAATATCTTTAAGACGAAGTAAGTTGACATCATTCTCCGTATTAATAAGATCATCCACGAACAGGGCATAATCTGTGAAATACTTGGGATGCACATACACCGAATGTTGCTCGTAGGCTATGAGATTTCTGAAGAATGTTTCTGTTGAATCATAGAGAACGAAACTGGGGATCTCTAATATGCCTCCGTGATTGAACTTTATATCAAATATACTTATGGTTTCATTAGAGGTGTCACTAATGTTGCCAAGCTTTTTGAAGTGAACTCCAGCTTCTTGAAGTTCAGTTGCAGTACGTATAGTGCATATTTCAACCATATGATCGTCTGTACTTTGTTGTGGTTGTTCCCAAAACTTGAAAAGAAAACATGGCCAATGCCTATGCCTATGCTGTCTGTTACTAAGACTTTGGGATTCAATATCAGAGTTGCCGCCGCCACTGCCGCCTTGTGTTTTTTTCCAAGAGCAGCAAGAAGAACATGCCTCCTGCTGCTGCGGCTGAATCTGCCCATTGTTTTGGGGATGGCAGAGAATGTGCACTAACTGAAGTAAATGCTTTATCTCTTGGGCGGGGTACACCGGTAGGGAGATAATAATTTTCGTTGGTAGCCAATCCTCAAATGCACATTTCACCATCTCCGAGAATTCTTTGTTGACATGATTAATACTAATCATGTTATACAGTGCTTCCAGAACAAAGAAGGGGAGTTGGTTTTCCAGGAGCAACATATCTTGACGAATATTACCTGCCATCCGTTGAATCATGGAAATGGGATCAACTATGGGGTTTTGCCTCGTGACAAGACCTGATCGTCTAATAACAAATTCCACTATAAAGCAACCATCAAGCAATAACATCTTCACGAATTCATCCCCACTAACTTCTTCTATCTCATCACCATAATACCTCTTCGCTTTGCCTTCCAAGTCCTTTAAAATCTTCCAACACTCCTCCACACCCCGTCCTTGTGTTCTGTTTAAAAAGGACTGTGTATACAATTCTTTCGACCTCTCCATCTTCCTCAATTCCGGCTTCCCATGATGGTAAGGCCCAATGGAAATTGTCAAAGGTGTATAAGCCTCTGGGTTTGTATTACGGAGCTTCTCCTGCACTTTGAATATACATGCTTCTGAAGATAATTGTATTACGGAGCCCTATCAATTCTCCTTTGAAGAGACCCTCGCCTCTCTCTAACATAGGTGATTCTTTTTCGAGCTAAGTATCCTATATACTCACATATGTCAACCGACATTCGAATCATTAAAGCATCAACATGTTAGCCTCGTGCAGGAGTCACTATTCAACGAGGAAGGGTTAGGAGTTCGAGACTCCCACAGTGACACGCTTCATATTATAATTTAGTAGTTCCATTGGGTATCCATTATAGAATTTTTAATCCAAGGACTTTAGTCCCATCCTCATTTCAATTTCTTCACAACTCTTAATTTAAACCCTTAGGTTAGAAAATCTGCTATTTTATCTTTTTGACTTCACATATAGCCAACAAAGACAACACCAATTGTGAGAAATTCTTTAATAGTATTGCGTTTATGACATATATGTCTAGACGTACCATTATACGTATTATTCTGTATTATATCAACAATGCTAAAAAATTGGAAATACAGATTTATTCCAAATAAGAATATCCAACAAAAAAAAAAGGTATAACCATTCAGTATTTTCAAAACACTTATCTAAGGCTATCAGCTTAGATTCCATCGTGAATCTAGCTATCACGTGAATTGCTTCAACCAGTATGTATAACCTCCAAATAAACAATTTCCTCTCGAAGTACAAACGTTAATTCTCAAAATAAATTGGAATTAAAATTAATTCCTAAATATTAGAGTTCACTCATTCCAGAAATGTACACCAAAAGGTGACACCTAGAGGAAACATACTAATGGCATGTTTGGTTGGATGGAAAATCAATTCCATGGAAAATGGTTTCCAAAAAGTTGAGGAAAATGAAAGATTATGTTGTTTGGTTGGATGGAAAATGGTTTCCATGGAATTTGACTTCCCAAAGAAGAAGGAAAACAAATTCCTAAGTAGAGTTAGATATTTTGTTTTCCAAGGAAGGTGGGAAGAAAGTATTAGCCTTTGGACTATTTTGCCCTCAACCAAATTTATTAATTACACATGTATATATAGCCAAACCATAATTACTAGGGGTATATTGGTTTTTATATTCATAATTCCTTGCCATTCCAAACTCAACCAAACAATGGAATTCATATTCCCAGTAATTTCTTTTCCACCAACCAAACAATGGAATCTATTTTCCTGGTAATTTGTTTTCCGTGGAATTTGAATTCCCTTTCCTTCAAATATTTTCAAGCGAACCAAACGGGCTGTAAAAATTAGTCACTGAGAAGTCTGTAACGGTATTTCACTATTTTACACAATTTTATTTGACTTCTCTACAATTACTTTACTAGCTAACGTGAACACGTAGCCACTCATGGACTTAAAGCCCTTAATATTTGATATCCTGTTAATGTTGCTATACCCTTGAAGTATAATAGGAATCTTGTAAAGTACTCCCTCCGTCCCATTTTGGTTGTCTGGTTCGTTTAACGAGGCTTGACTGAAGTTATTTTTAATCCAATTTTTCATAATATTAAGTTTAGTATTAATATATAAAATTTATATATTTAGAAACTACATCAAAAATACTATTAAACAAAAAAAGTTAAATTTAAAAATAATAAAAAATTATTAAAGAAAATAAGCAATGAAGAAAGAGTTGGTTTGACCAATGAATAGTAAATAGGACAGGTAAAATGGGACAGAGGGAGTACAATTTAAGATCACAAGTATACTTTTAAGTATCTCATAATTCTCATTATTGCCTTCTAGTGCGCATCACTAGGTTACTCGTATATCTCCCGAGTTTGATAATCACAAAGGCAATACTTAACCCATAATTAGATACAATAAACTTCCAATAATCTTAGTGTATTATGATTGAAAAGCTACACTCTTCGTGATTTTTGGATTAATTACTTTTGTATCTAAAAGTGTTCGTGCCAATTGATAATATTCATTTTCACATATTTTAACAATATAATGAGATTGGCTTAACACGAGACCATCTTGTCATCTCACGATTTTAATCTCGAGGATTAAATCCGTCAAACTCATATCCTTCATGTCAAATCTCGAATTTAACATGTCTCTAGTAAATTTGATCATTCAATCATTACTACCCATGATGAGTATATCATCCACATATAAACAAAGAATGACATAACCGTATGTCGTTTCCTTAGCGCAGACACACTTGTCACTTTTGTTAATATTAAAACAATTGGTCCTTCTGTAGAAATCACAGTTTCTACATACGTTTGAGGCTCATTTTCTAACAAGTTAGAATATTGAAATTGGCTCATTTTCTAACAAGTTAGAATATTGAAATTATACTCTAACAAGTAGGTTAGAAAATCTGGAGCAAAGAATTTTCCTATCCTAACTTGCTTGCTACGTCTAACTTTGACTTCAGGTTCTTTTCCAAACCTTCCTATAAAAATTACACAATTTTTGTTATTCCCTAATGTCGTTATTTATTTATTTATTTTTCCAAATCTCAACTCACTTAAAATTGCAACATTAGAAATTAAGGAGATTGTATTTCATCAAGATTTTTATAAACTTTTAAATAATTTAAAAGTTTGGTGATATTCGATCTAAAATTTTAAATTTAAAGACCCTTTAAAAGTTTATCGGTGTTCGATTCAGACTTTTAGGGGGTGTATCCAATCAAAATTTGCTTTGTTCATGTATTTAGGGAGAAAAAGTTCTTAGATAAAGTTTAGAAGTTAGGGATAAAAAGTTCGTATAAAAAACTAAAAAATCAAAATATACAAGAAATAATGAAGTAAAAATAATATTATTTCAAAATTTTAGACGAAGATTGTAAAGGTTAGGAGAGAGAACAAATTGGTAGAGTTTAGGTAAGAAGAAATATAGGATAGTGAAAAAGAATTATTGAATTTAGGTATAAGTTTTATAATGTTTAAATATGAGAAAAAAATAGAGTTTACACAAATACAGGGTTGGATTTCATCTATTTATATTTGAGAAGGAAAAGTTTACAAAAGTCCTACAATTAAAAAGTCTACACAAATTCATAATTATTTGAATACCATAGGACTCTTAAAGACTTTGTAAAAGTCTTAATCGAATACCACTTGACTTTTAAATACTCTTTAAAAATCTTGATTGAATACCGCATGACTTTTAAAGATTCTCTAAAAGTTTGAAGATAAAAGTTTGAATTGAATGTCTCCAAACTTTTAAAGTTCATAAAAGCCTTTAAAAGTATATGAAAGTTATGATTAAATACACACCCCTTAGATAGTCTTTAAATGTATACTTGTATTCGATTCAGGCTTTTCTATTCTCTAAAAGTCTACGTGTATTCAAAAATTTATTAACTTTTATAGACTCATCCGAATATGATCTATGTAAACTTTTTCTTAACAAATATAAATAGTTGAAATCCAACATTCCAACCCTAAATCTTTTAACTTTTATCTACATACTTTATTTTCTCTAGGTAAACGATACAAACTTTTCATCTATTCCTGTAAATTTTACGGTATGTTTCAAAACTTTCATAAATACTCATATAATTTTGATTTTCATCTTTTTATTTTCACACATATCTATAAAAAAATAATCATAGCAAAAATTTTATTATTGTTGCGAACAACAACTAGATTTTGCTATGGTTCACACCAAATTTGTTGTTGAGAACAACAGCTTGCTGCTGGTTGTAGCATAATTTGATTAAATTTTGTTGCGAACAATAGTGAAATTTCACTACTATACTATTTGTAGCATAATTTTATATAATTATTTTTAATTTTATGTAATTATAGGTTCATTATTAATTATTAATATATGTGTTTGTGTTAAGTTGAATTTTTTAAGTTATTGTAAAAGAAAATAGTTAAAAAAAATTGATTAATTTTCATCTATTTCATAGTAATTATAATAATTATAAATGGGAGATTCTTTCTAAGTAGAGTAAATGAAAAAATAAAGTTAGTGAAAATCACGCATTGTGGGCACCGAGGGGTAACGAGTAACAACGCTGTTAAAACTTATGGAGAACAAAAATAATGTATTAATAGAAGTTATGGAATGTTTGTAAGGATGTATTCTGATACATTCATTGGTAGAACTTATCAAAGGAGGAAGAAAAAGGTGACAACTTAGGGACATTTTCAATATAAATGTGCTCTATTCCTATTTTCTTGTTTGTTAACGTTAATATTCCCTATTCCTATTTTCTTGTTTGTTAACGTTACTTTAACATTACTACTAGTTTACTTTCCTGTTTTCTGGGGTTGGCTTTTGTTTCTGCTAGTATTTAAGCCTTGTCTTTCTTATGCAAAGATCATCTTGGAATTTAATCATTGGCTTTCAATTTAAATGAAAGATTGGGAGAAGAGGCACTCCAGAAAAGCTTCTGTGTTTTCTTTAAGTCCCCCGGCTCGCTGCTCAAGTCCTGTACGTAAGCCTGTAACGCGATCCTGTCCTATAACAAGTTTGGTATCAGAGCATGTCGTTATGGGAGACCCTACTTTAGAAGGCTCTGTCACTGCAATCTGCGGGAATGCCCAAACTGACTGACCAAGAGGAGCTACGTGCGATGTTCCATCAGTTTTTGGCCGGCAAAGAACCAACTGGCACCTCTAGCAGCCGCACCATACCGGCTTCGTACTCCGACGCAACCAGAGCACCTGCGACGTCCGCGCCAACACTTGCTGCTGCTATCCTCAAATTCATGCAATTGGAGTTCCCTCGCTACGATGGCCTGTGACGATCCCATGGTTGGCTTCATCATTGCAACGCACGGGCGAAAATACTAGTTAGTATAAATAGTATTATAGTAGACCATGTAACGAGTAAATGACAGACAACAATGTGTACTCATAACTATTAAGCAATTCCACTTACCTTGTTACTCTTTCCATAAAATACTCTTCATAGCATTTATACTGTCACAATAGTTTGATTTTGATTTATTATATTAAAAATCGATCAGATTTATATTCTACATAAGCCAAATGATTTTGGTTCGATTCGATTATATATATATAGGGTCGAGATCAGGTGTGGAGGAAGTCCGAGGTGCGAACATACGGTGAGATCTAAGCCATTGATCAAATCTACATCACCGACTCAAATCAATGAATTTTTTTTATAAAAAAACGCACGTGTAGAAGGAATAATCAAATGATTAAAATGGCGCACCTTAAGTGTTACAAAGACGCACCTTATTGACTTGTTGTAACCTTGAGGGTATGGTTGAATGGAAGTGACTCATTCACCCTTAACTAAACGTGAATGGTTCAATCCTTGGCCTTGGGTATGGAGTAGCCTTAGAGCTACCTACAATTCAACGAAGGAATTAGTCATTGTATTCGACAACGGAAACCTGGGCTACACAGAAAATAAAATAAAAAATTAGTGAAAATTAATAAATAGTTTGGTGTCGAAGAGAACTAGAGAATGTTATGGGGTTTTAATCCAAACGGTTACTACCCGAATCGAATTGAACCAAACTAAATTTGAGTCAAAACCAAACTCTTTCAAACTGAACTAAACTAAAAATAAAAATCGAATGTTTTATTTTTTTCAAAACTGAACCCAAATCAAACCTGAAAAAATCAAAACTCCCACCCACTTAAGGTGGGTGTATTCAATCAAGACTTTTAAAGACTTTTAACAACTTTAAAAGCTTGCGGTTTTTTAATTTAGACTTTTAAAGATTCTTTAAAAGTATACCGATATTCGATCAAGACTTTTCAAAAGTCTTTAAAAGTATACTGGTATTGGATTCAGATTTTTATAGAATCTTTAAAAGTCTACTGGTATTCAAAAACTTATTAACTTTCGTAGACTCTATCGGAATAGGATTTCTGTAGACTTTTTCTTCATTAATATAAATACATTAAATTCAACCTCCAACCCCAAACTTTTCAACTTTCTCTACAAACTTTTTCTCTCCATCTAAACTAGACAATCTTTTCATCAATTGCTTTTACTATACGTTTCAATCCTTTCATAAATACTCATATACTTTTTTATTTGTATCTCTTTATTTTCATACATAATAAAAAAAAAACATAACAAACAATTATTATTTGTAATTGTTCACAAAATTTTTTTTTTACTACGAACCGCAGCAAATTATGAGTTTCTAGCCATAATCTATTCACAGCAGATTTTCGCCGTTGTTCGCAGCAGCAAAAATCTGCTGCGAACAATCGGCTTGCCGCTGTCACGTATGAGGAATTCCGCATACTGTCAATTGGATTGCATAACAAAATAAATAAATGGAGAAAATTTATAGCCTAAATTAACATACCCAAATTATAAGTAATTCCGCATAGTGTCAATCGAATTGCATAACAAAATAAATAAATGGATAAAATTTATAACCTAAATTAACATACCCAAATTATGAGAAATTCTGCATACTGTCAATCGGTTGCAGTAGAATTAACATACCCAAATTATGAGTTTTAAATTTTATATATAATTAACATAATTTTATGTAATTGGATGTTCATTAATTATTAATATATGTATGTATTTGTATTAAGTTGAATTTTTCGTGAGGTTCTCATTTAGTTTATAATAATTATAAATAGGAGATGAACATCAAGAAAGACGTAAAGTTAGGGTGTGTTTGGAAAGCAGGAAAATGACTTTCGGAAAATGTTTTTTGGAAATTAGTCATTTTCTGTAAAATGAGTTCATTTTCGG